>JARQOC010000005.1:179448049-179660124 GCA_033576535.1 Allobates femoralis
TCCGCAACTGTTGCCGCCAGGATACCTATTTCCTGACTGTCCCTGGACTACCACTACACAGGGATCAGGGCAGGAGATCACTAGTCAGCCCGACTAGCAACTAGAGAAACACACAAGGGAAACAAACAAGGAGGGAATAGATACACTTAACTTGAGCATATCCAAGCAGCAAACCAGGAGACTCCAGGAAACACTGCTTTGAACTAAGATACAATCAGGAACACCTGAACAGCTATCACCAGCAGTGCATCCTGGGAGTCAAGGGAAATATATAGGCAGCTCAAGGTAAGGAATCTGCTGGGTCCTAGTGACCTCCAGTTTTAACTAAAAGGGGAATGCCTCTTAAAGTGACAGAGACATTTTCTTAGGATTTTGACTGTTTGGCCAAACGCTGGGACCTTCTGCGAGTGGCCTCTACAGTCTCATCCACGCCTCCTGACACACCTGTGACATGTACATGTAAAGGAGTGTATAAAATATATATAAAATCTGATAAAATATCATAAAAAAGAGAAATAAAAACAGAATAAAAATTATCAATGTAAAAAGTTGTCAATATAGACTGTTAAAATAATACAACTATAATCCTATATATATTAATTTCTAGAAAAGGACAATAAATCAGTGACCTGCAACATTCTCAATCATCAAGTTTAACCCTTCCAGGGTTAAGGTGCCAAGTTTAAATATCCAATAGCTTTCTTTGTTAATAAAACACGGTAACCGATCATATACCATCTCAGTTACCTGATCTATGCTTACAAGCTTCATGAAGTTAGGGTTTTTCTGACGGGCTATGCTGAAATGTTTAGAGACGCTATAAGGCTGATATCCATTGCGGATATTGGATCTATGTTTATTAAGACAGGAATGCATACATTGAATAGCACAGCCTAGGTACTGTAGGCCGCACGTACACTCAAGCAAATAAACTACATGACTGGATTGACGATTGACATGGTGGGACCTTGTTATATTAGCTACTGGGGGATTGGATGTTGTGTTGCTGGGGGCAACCATATTCCCCAAGTTACGATTTTGTCTAAAGACAATTTTTGGGCTATTGGGAATATGTCCAGATAAGATAGGATCTCCCCTCAGGATAAACCAATTCTGGTTGAGTAATTTTCGAATTGAGGAAAGAGACTGATTGTATGTGGTCACCAGACTCCATTTCATCTGATCATCAATTTTTGTGTAGGTATTCCCATTATTCACCCTCGGTGTAGATTGTCCATCTGTGTTTTTCTCATGTGTGTTTTTCTCATGTATTCTCATGTATTCTCATGTTTTCTCATGTATTCTCTTGTTCTTTAAGACAAGTTTCTTGTGGGAGTGATTTTACTTTATGAAAGGCATCACATAACAGCTTTCTAGGGTAGCCCATCTGTCTGAATCTCTTATTCAGAGTTTTGGCTTCTGTTATAAAACAAGAATCGTCTGTACAATTTTTTCACATCCTCCAGTATTAGCCGTATGGTACGTTGAGGATCCATTTGGGGAGGTGTCCGCTATCAAACTGGAGGTAATTATCAACCTCAGCGTGTTGGAAATGGGTTGAGGTGGACAACCTCCCTTAGTCATCCAAACATACCAACAGGTCCAAATACTGGAGCGATGTTTTTGACATAGAAGCAGTGAATAAGAGACCCCATACATTCTTACTAAGATCCTTCACAAAGTTATGCACCTCAATTTAGGACCCTAACCAAATAAAAAAGATGTTATCTATGTAGCACTGGCAAAAAACAATGCACCCGGAGGCAAGAGGGGAAAGTGCGATGAAAACGGACTTGAAGAGGCATATCAACAAGTTGGCATAATTGGGGGAGAATCTCGTCCCCATCGCACACCACTCAACTGCCTATAGGTGGTATTCTCAAAGGTGAACACATTGTTGTTGGTGGGTATGAACAGAATAGCAGATGTCAAAAATTCTTTTTGTTCTGTGACCATCATCTCATCATTAGACAAAAAGGATTCTTTGGCATTAAGTCCTAAGTCATGTGGAATATTACTATAAAGGGCATTAACATCGAGGGTTAATATCAAACAGTCCGGGAGGAGGGCAATTCACTTAGTTGGCCTATCAATTGAGATGAATCTTTTAAGTAATGGTGGGTTTACACGCCACGATATCGTTTCGATATCGCAACTCAATGGCGCGGGAGCGCGCAATTAGTGCACGTTTCACCCGCCTCGCATTGACTGTTTAGACGCTGCGATATCGTAATACAACGTCCGTGCGATGTCTCCGCCTCCCAATCCAGGATCGCATAGTTAACATGGGAGTGAATGGGTGACGTATCAAATCGCATCGTAATTGGGTGTTTACACAGCACGATCTGGCTTCAATCGCTATGCAATATCGGGGCATTGAATAGCACGCTCATTCGATCCCCGATATCGCATTGACATCGTTCCTGCATCGCATTGGACGTTCACACCATACAACGCAGGCACGATATCGGGTCCAACGATTGAACCACGTGACTTTTGATTGAAATTGTACTGCGATATCGCGACGTGTAAACCCGCCATAAGAGTCCAGTTATAAAACATATTTTTGGATAAATAAATCTATACAATGTGATAGGTTACTGGCTATCAACCCTACCCCTTAAATTATCAGTTTACCAGAGGGATTGGAGAGATCCTCATGGATTTTGGGGAGGAAATGAAAGACGGGTAACCGATTTCTGGGGTATCTAAATATTTCCTCTCTGTTTTATTCAAAATGCCAAGGGTATAAACATCTTTAATAATTTGATTGCATTTTATAAAAATAGAGATCGAGGGATCATTCTTCAACTTTTCATAATAGGTAGGGTCATTTAAGATCCTTTTTCCTTTATTCAGGTACCAATTTCTATCTATGATTAGTATTCCACCCCCTTATCAGCACTTTTAATAATAATATTTTTGTTCTCCCTAAGGAAAATGATGGCCTGTCTCTCTCCTAGGGATAAATTATCATTTTTCTTTATATGCGTAATTGTACGTAGTTCTTTTAGAACTAAGGGCTGCAATGTGTCAAGGTGTGAACCTTTATGGTGCAATGGATAGAACTTAATAGAAGGGCCATTTACAGAGACATGTAAAAAATTGAAATCTGCTGGACTGAGAGAGAGGCTCTTCTTGAGAAGAGAGATTTTATCATCATTTAATATGTAGTTTGAAATGTTAAAAATTCTATTATTAGAAAAAGAGAGGGTCTCGGATGTTATTAAGGTGTCTAGACCGCTTTTGTCCATTTCATTAATGGATCTAGAAGTAGAGGAGGATTGGTGGCTGGATTTTCTACACTTCTACATCCCCATTTTCTTTTTTTTCTTTTCGAGTGGCGCCCTGGAACCTCCCGAAAAAACTGCATATTTTTTCGTCTTTTAAAACTGTACTGCAGAATGTAATGCATTTGTCGCTTTACTAGCAACTTGTAATTGTGCATTAGTTATTGATTCCTGTGTTGTAGGCATTAAACTTATAGATGAAGATAACACAATCAAAGGGGGAGGGATTTGATGATCAGAATTAAGAGTTAATTCTGTCCCAGAATTTTCAGAATTGGGTAGTGAATTAGATAGAGGGTTCAAAAGTTTCCTGATGGGAGGTTATATTCGGCTCAATGTTAAGAGGGGTCTTGTGTTGACCGTGGAGCTGGTTCTAAAGTGTCAGAGGAAAGGGTGAGTGAAAGGGTATGTGAGGTGTCTTTATCTTTTGTAAAAGGATTACCATCATTTTGTGTCAGAGGATTACCATTATTTTGTGTAATTGCCTCTTTGTGTAACGTCAAAATAGATAAATGAGTGAATTTCATAGAAGAATCCATGTTTTGAGTAGAGGTGACTAAAGGTAAACTATTAATTCCGAAATCAAGTAAAAGGTTCAGATTTGTGAGCCCCCTCAGTTGTTAACCCTTTATTAGTTGTTTTATTAGATTGAGAAACAACAGAAGAGTTCTGAACTTCTATTACAGTCTTTGATTTATGGGAATTTGAAGAACCTTTTTTCTTTTGATTATGTATTGATTTTTGATGTGTCGGTTTATCTGAAGTGGAACCTCTCATTAGAGTTTTTTATGTTGTTCATAGTATGTCCTCTGTTTTTTTCCGTTTTCAAGAGGACAAGAGAGCTTTTAGGGACATCAGCTAAAATGGGATAATCAACTGTTAATATGGGAGAGGTATGAGATATCGGGGTAGGGAAACAGATGGCACTATTGGGAGAGTAATGGTGATCTCCATTTGTTCATTCGTTCCTATTAGTGTCCCCTATCACACAATAATTTAGTTACTTTTTTCTTTACAATATCATCTTCATGTTTGGTAAGTTTAGATTTCAGTTTTAGATCTAATTCTTTATAATCAAGAGAATTAGTGTAAAAGTCAGTATTATTTCACAAATATCCTCTGATGCTTTCTCTGCTAGTGAGGATTTTTTTTATAAGCAGATCGATGTACTTTAATTTCTGAAATAATGACCTTTGGGTTTTCATTCGCTGTAAACCATAATCATCAACATTTACAGAAATATACACTTGCAATAGATCACTCTGTTTGTAATGACTGGATATATTATATGTGTTTCACTTTATGTATTGAATTACTGAAATAAATTATCTTTTTGATGATATTCTAATTCACTGAAATGCACCAGTAAGTCAAAAGAAATAATCACAAATAATAAAAAAAATCCTTTATTTGAAATAAAATAAAACAGACACCATCTTTCATCCATTTTTAGCTCCCAAAACCCCCACAGGTCTGTTGCAATCGATGATTCCCAATGACGATCCTTGGCTCTCCTACATCCTGAGGTCATGGTGAGCAGTGACATTAGGAAACTTGACCACTCACCGCGGCCTCCTGAAAAAACTGAGGGCAGCATAAAGGAAAAACAAAAAAGACAAAAAAATCATAATAATAAAAATATTGGAGCAAAAGAAACCAATCACAAGCTAAAATGTTTCTATAGAAATGAACAAAGAATATGCAACAAGCAAGGAGAACTGGAGATACTAACACAGGATAAGAAATATGATGTCATTGGAATCACTGAAACTTGGTGGGACAATACACATGATTGGACTACAAGGCTAGAAGGATACAACTTATTTGCAAGAAACAGACTTAATAAACAGGGAGGAGGTTTGCATTTGTTAGAAAATTGTATATCCTCTGCAAAGTTTCAAGCTTCAGAGGCTGGGAGTTCTGTTGAAACTGTTTGGGTAAGCATACATGGAGATAACAATGGAAAGAACACCATTTTAGGTATTTATTACAAGCCACCTGGATAAGCTTAAAGTGTAAATGTTATGTCATAAAAGAAAAAAAAAACAATTCTCTACTAGTTGTTAATGATGGGTCACATACCAGCTAAGATAATGCTTTTTGTGCCATATGACTAATTTTATCACATTTTTCTGTGCTCTTTTAAAAACTGCATTTTATGGCTGTGTGGGCATTGCCAGCATCTGTCAACAATGTGTGGGTGCATTTTCACAGCCTTTGAGACAAGGCTGATAGGAAGCAGTGCAATGTGGCGCAGAGAAGGGATTAACAGAGATTTTACCTGAGCTGTGTGGAGCCACATGACAGTTTAGAAGCTCCTGTCAAAGAAAGAGGAGTTTGCAGTGATTCTGACATTCTCACATTGCGTAGCAACTGTGCTGTAATCTGAGCTAATCTGATAAATTGTTTCCTCACTAGCTGCAGTCAGCAGTGTAGCCCTGACCCCTCCCTTATGATTAAATGCCCGTATTCAGTGTGAAGATGGATCTGACTGATAATAACATATGTCTGCTTCACAGACAGTCTAATGGGGATACCTTGTGAAAGGTTTATGAATGGTTTTAAACCAGATTTCATTAATAAAGTATATTTGAAAGTTATTAAAAGAGTAATAGGATTAGCACTCTGAACCAAGCTCCAAATCAGTACTCACCACAGGTTTCTATCCTCAGAAACCCAAAAATACTAGAATATTAAATTAAATTGAAAATTGGAGCAGTTGAATGTATGCATATGACCCGCCCAGGCCAGGGTACTCAGAGCTCGAGCACGGTATCATGGGAACGCTATCACGGTGGCTGCACCCGAGTCCGTGGCTCTGGGGGTCGGTGACTTCTAAAATACAGTTTTTGTTAGAATAGTTCATGACGCCACCTGTAGTATCTGGTGAGGGATCACCAGCGCTGCCACAGTCCTCTGGAGGGAGTTGGAATTGCGTCAAGGGTGGCATAGCTTCCTACAAGTGAAGCTGGGCCTCCGGGCAGCGTTGAGTGGGCAATTCGGAGTGGGGCTTGGGCCAAGGTAACGGACAGTGAAACAGTCTCCACAGAGCATGGGAACAGGGGGAATAAAACACACACACTCCGCTGAGTGTCTCTTTACCTTTTACTGGCAACTGCATGTAATACGTCCAGAGCACTGTCGGGTGACCAGAAGCACAGTTGAACTTCCACAGAGAGTGGATATAAAACCTCCTTAAATTCTCTTCCCTGTTGTTGGAACCCTGCCCTTGTATAATCTGGCTGGCCTCCTCACTTTTCTCTCTTTCCTCCTGCGCGGTCTGCGGTTTGCCATCGATGATCACCGACGCCCTCTCCTCACTACGATGTCTGGCTCCCTTAATGTTGGGTACGCAGGGTGACCGGGTGACTGAAGTCTCCATGGTGTGTCGGGGTTTTCGGATGGCTTGAAGCAATAATGCAGGTGCGGACCCCCGAAATCCGGTGTTTAATTGGGCGAACTTCCACTGGCTCCTCTACTCCCACTATTCTCTGTACTCCTCACCTTCCGATCCCACTTCTGGGCCTGGCTGGATGGCAGAAGGGCTACTCCGGGTCACTGGTTTGGGCCTAGCACGGTACCGAGCACCAGGACTTCTTCACAGCTCTCCTAGCGTCTGCACACTCTGCCTAACTCCTCCCCAGCACCAGTATTTATAGGGGATCTTGCCTAAGGTCAGCTAGTTGGGCTCCCCCTACTGTGCTGGGGTGGAAGGTGTTGCTTGTAGGTGGTATCCTCTGTGGAAATCCAGCCGTGCACTAGGGAAGCTTGTAGGTTACCTGTGGGAGCAGGGCGCCACACATACATCTAAATTCAATTTCGTCTGTTAAAAAGGACAGATTCTCTTTATGAATGAATTTAACATGTCATTCCATGTGGTGACAATAAACTGCCTCAAAACACAACAACCTTCTATTTAACCAGCCTCACAAAGGACTAATCGTTACCATTTATATGGCAATTACAATTTTTACAGAGCCTGCAAGCTGCAACTTTTTATCATCACTATGTACATTTAGGGAATAATAAACACCTGGAAATACTAACATAGATTAATACTTTTTATGAAGTGATTTCCGGCCAGGATCACATTTTAGATTTTTTTTTTCCCACTAGAATCTAATGTGAATTTGTGCGTGTGATTTTTTGCCTTGGTTTTACTGTTATGTAATATTATTGATTATTGTAATGAATTGTAAAGATAAATTTTAACCATAACCTAATAGCGGAATTCCATTAGCGTGCTCCAAATTTCAATTTCATTTAAGATATTTCAAAGTTTATTATAATCACTTGCTCTATATCATTATTAAATAAAAATTTAAATGGTGGTTACACTTTAAGATATGGATTAACGCTTTATGCATCAGATGGCCAAATTCCCCCAAAAAATATGATGTAGTGGTTATGGGAGATTTCAACTGTCCAGACTTTGTTGGGATTCTCTTTCTTATTCACTCTTGCTGACAACTTTATTTTACAATAGATAGAGGGGAACTCAATAAGATCTGCTACCTTGGATCTAATCCTTATAAACAGGGAGGAAATGGTTGAGGAGGTAAGGGTGGCTTGGTCTCTAGGAATCAGCAATCATGCTATGTTAAAATTTTAGAAAACTAGAGGAGGAAGACCTGTGAAGAGTCAAACTTCAAGGGTGGATTTCAGAAAGGCAGATATTAAGGGACTTAGAAACAGGATGGGCAGTATTGAATGGCTGAATGTCCTTAAGGACAGAAACGTCCAGGAAAGATGGGAAATTTTGAAAAATGAGATTCTTAAAGCACAATCGTTAATAATCCCCAAAAGAGGGAAGATTAGGAATCATTTTAGGAAACCAGGATGGATGAACTTATACATATGCTAAAAAGGAAGAAAGAAATGTTTATCAAATGGAAAGAGGACTAAAGAAGACCATAATGCAGTCTGCAGAACTTGTAGAGCATGCATCAAATTAGCTATAGCTGATAATGAATTGAGGCTTGCAAGACAATTCAAAACCAATAAGGGTAAAGATTTTAAGGGTATGTCAAAAGTTAAAGAAAAATAAAGCCATAGTATTTTTACAGCAAGAAAATGAAAATGGTGAAGAGGTGAAAAATGATGTTGAGAAGCAAACTTATTTTGCATCTGTTTTTACTTAGAAAGTAAATGTAACATTAACAGATCTTCACTGTACTATTAAAGGAATAGAAGAATCCAGGCTATGTATAAACAGAGAGATAGTGACAAAATATTTAGATAACATTAATTAATTCAAGTCTCCTGGTTCAGATAAATTACACATCAGGATACTGAAGGAGATAGCCGAGAAAATTTTTGAATAACTTCCCATAATCTTTGAAAATGCTTGGAGAACAGGAGAAGTCCCAGAGGACTGGAGGAGAGTGAATGTTGTCTCTTTCTTAAAAAAGGGGAAGACCCAGGGAACTATAGACCCATGAGCCTGACTTCTACACCAGGAAAGATCTTTGAACAAATTATTAAACAACATGTATGCAAGCACTTGGATGAGAATGAAGTGATTAACTAGCGCCAGCATGGGTGTGTAACTAATAAGTCATGTCACACTAACATAATTTCCTTTAATGACTGAAGCACTGACTGGGTGGATTAGGAAACTGCAGTAGATATAGTATATCTTGACAAAGCATCTCACACCATCCTTATCAATTAAATTACCAAAAGTTGAATGGACAAAGCAACTGTTATGTGGATTCATAAGTGTCTTACCAATTGGACACAAAGAGTGGGCTTAAAGGGAACCAACCACCCCAAATGACCCCCCAGACTGTTAATATGTGTCCCTACACCCAGCACACACATTTGGGGCAATTGTTTTTGCTAAAAAAACTGTTTAGTAGAAGCTAAGATATGTTTATAAAGTTTAATAAATTGAGCCTAATGGGTGTTACCTAACTTTGTCCTCCGTGCCTGTCAGCCTCCTCTCCCCTCCTCCCTTCAGTGAAGCCGTTCTGTGCAAGCCGAAAATGCCCCGCCTGTCTCCTGCTGCCTGATAAATTATGCACGCCCATCTCTGCACCTAAGAGCCTGGCCGCGTCATGAAAGGGGCGGGGCTAAATCAAGGCATGCCGGAGCCCCGCCCCCTTTCATGACGCGATCTAGCCCCACCCCTTTCATGATGCGGCCAGGCTCTTAGGTGCAGAGATGGGCGTGCATAATTTATCAGGCAGCAGTAGACAGGCGGGGCATTTTCGGCTTGCACAGAACGGCTTCACTGAAGGGAGGAGGGGAGAGGAGGCTGACAGGCACGGAGGACAAAGCTAGGTAACACCCATTCGGCTCAATTTATTAAACTTTATAAACATATATCTTAGCTTCTACTAAACAGTTTTTTTAGCAAAAACGATTGCCCCAAATGTGTGTGCTGGGTGTAGGGACACATATTAACAGTCCGGGGGGGTCATTTGGGGTGGTTGGTTCCCTTTAAATTACTGCTCAACCAGTTGGCAGAATGTCTCAGAGAGTAAAGGCCCTGTCACACATAACGAGATCGCTGTTGCGTCACAGATTTTGTGACGCAACAGCGATCCCGTTAGCGATCTCATTTTGTGTGACATGCACCAACAATCTGGCCCCTGCTGTGTGATCGTTAATCGTTACACACTGCTCTGGATCATTTCTACGTTGTTGTTCTCCCTCTGGGAGCACTACATCGTTGTGTTTGACAAGGTCAATGACCAACTATCTCAATGCTACTCTATGGAGTGACAATTCCCAACAACCTCTGTATAATTCTGGATCGCTGGTGCGTCGTTTTTCACATCACTGGTGAGATACCCGTTTGACATCTTACCAGCGATGTGAAAAACGACGCACCAGTAATCTCTGCACATCGTTATCGTTATCGGGATCGCTGGTGCGTCGTTATGTGTGACTGGGCCTTAATCACAGGGCTCTGTCCTGGGTCTTGTGTTGTTCAAAAGCTTTAACAATGATTTGCATGAGAGAATTGAGGGTAAACTGATTAAATTTGCTGATAACACAAAGTTAGAAGGGGTAGCTAATGTTAAGGTACCGTCAAATGCAGCGATATGGCTTCCATATCGCTGGCGATTTGACATGAGCGCGCACGTTTTGGGCACTTTTTTCTGAAAGCTGTGGAACTGTCACATGTAGCGATCTCACATGTGATCTTCGGCGATCCTGTGTTCCGGAAATCACCTGCAGAAGCAATCTTCCCTTCACACATCGCCGCATCACATGCCACAATCGTAGCAGCGATGTGGGCATACTGTTTTGATAGGGATGTGCTAGAGTGGGTTTCACCGCCCCTATCACTGCGATTAGTGGACAGAACTGCGTTCCCATTGGTTAGCCTTGCGTGAACGCACGGGTCATCCATTAAGGCGCTTCGGACACGGGCAGCCAATCGGAACGCAGTATCACCCACCAATCGCCGCAGATGCAGCTCAAAAAACACAACATCCAAGAACGCCTATGGGATTTATTTCAGGATCGCTGTGTACGTCGCTATTGCCCTGTCACATGGCACGATCCGCTGAAATCGCCTGGTGGATATTGCCTGATTTCACTGCATTACAGGGCTATCAGGCGACGCTCCACCAGCGATTTCTCGTCATAGAATCGCCCAGTCACACTCCACTACACACATGCAATGTGGTTTCCACATCGCCGAATTCGGGAGTTGCCAGCGATCTCGCCGGCGATATGGCGGCGTGTGATGGTACCTTTAGAGAAGAGAGATATGGGAATTAAAAAGATCTAAACAAACTGGAACATTGGGTAGCAACTAATAGATTGTTTTATAACAGGAAGAAATGCAAAATGCTTCATTTGAGCAAAAAATTAAATAAGAGTATACAGAATGGGGGGAATAGGGCTAAGCAACAGCACGAGTGAAAAAGACGTAGGTAAACTAATAGATCACAAACTGAACATTTGTCAGCAGGGTGATGCACCAGCATAAAAAGCAAACACAATCCTGGGAAGTATTAACAGAAGCATACAGTTTAGATCATGTGAAGTAATTATAGCCCTCTACTCTTCCTTGGTCAGACCTCATTTGGAATACTGTGCCCAGTTCTGGGCACTGCATTTTAAAATGAACATCACCAAACTGTAGCAAGTTCAAAGAAGAGTGACTAGTATGATGACCGCAGAAAAATAGATGATTATCCACAGCACCTCGTGGAAATGGAACTCTCTGAGTACCTCACATTTGGGCGCACGTCCTAGGCCAGGGAGATCCACCTAGCTTCAACAACATCCATAAAGAAAAGGAAGAACAGCGCCTCACAAGCTGGTAGCTTATGTCTTCATATATTTATTCCATCCACCACAGCACAACGTTTCGGTTAACAACCTTTTTCAAGTGCATACATCCCACAGATACATAGTGTTATTTATAGTATAAAACGCCACCCCCATTAACATAGCACCAATCAATAGGAAGTGAGTAGTAAACAAAGTTAAAAATCACCTATCCACTAGACATAGATCAACTAAACATACTTCACCATAATGGAGGCATATAATCCAGCCTGATTGCTCATATAGTACACATATCGCCATTGTCAATGTCCTAATAAGTCCAGTAAACATAACAGAAGGCAATAGCGATATTCAGCCAATCATAGCGGGGCATTGTCGGTCGTCATAGCAACTCCAAATACCTCCGATCTTCCACCTATCAACACCGCACACATCCGGTGCTCAATTGCGCATGCGCCGGCGTCCAACTCGATTGGATCATTCTCCTGTCCTTCTCAGATATCTGGAGAGCGGGCCAATGAGGTACTTCCGGGTATCGGCGTCAATGGAGAAATAGACGCTTAATCTCCTCACGGCGCGTGCGTTTACATATCATCAACATAGGCGGCGATTATTTAGAGAAACTACATCACAATAGCCTTAACTGGCAGTATAAGGGAACATAGATAGCAGCCTGTTTGGATACTTTGATTTTACCACATATTAAGCAGAAAAGCATTTTCTGATTAAATCACATATTTAAAGGGCAACACACAGCAAATCAAGGTATCAAGGATAAAGGTATACAGTACATATCTCTCCCATATACAAAAACAGCAGTTTATGAAGGAATATAAACCTTTTATATGATTGCCCCAAAATTAATAATTCATATCTTAATACACTGGGGCACAATAAAAACTCTAAGTGAGTGGTCCATAAGTGTTTAAAGAATAACCACATTTAGGTACCAAAATATCATAGTCTAATGTCCTATAATGGATAAAGAACCCATTAAATCAATTGGATAGACCTATCGCTCATTCCTTATACAAAAACCCCGATCCATATACATTACCAAAGATGCCTGTGTATATATGCCCTTCTCTCGATCTTCCCAAAAAATGTAGCATTGCAAAATATTAACAGGCAAATATTGCCACTCCATAGAAATTGTTAATCTTCCATCTAGATTGAATCTAAGGTAATATTAAAATAATAAAAACAATTAATACAAGATGATGAGAAAGGAAAAACATCAACCAGACCCCAGTAGACATCCCCGCTGATCATAATCCACGTTCATACCTTTTGGGGACAAGGTGTCAAGCTCAAATATCCATTTCAATTCTTTCTTTTTTAATTGAGCCACACGGTCACCACCTCTCCTCAGGGGAGGCACATGGTCTATTACCCTAAATCTGAGTTGGTTGACTGTGTGGCCCATTGCATGGAAATGTCTAGGACCGGCAAATCAGTCAGACCCGTTCGGATTGTACTATTATGCTTTCCTATACGAGCCTTTATTTCCATGGTCGTCTCCCCCACATAGAGGAGACCACATGGGCAACAGATTGTGTATACAACAAAATTGCTGTTACACGTGTATCTTTTCTTAATATCGTACCTTTTTCCAGAACGTGGGTGACTGAAAAACCAGCCCTGCAATACGTTTCCACAACAAGCACAACCCAGACGGGGAAAATTTCCGAGGCTGGGTGGCGCAAATGTCTTTTGGATATCCTTTTTTGAACTACCAATGTCCGCATGGACCAGAACATCTTTCAAGCTGTGTCCCTTCCTATACGAAATTAAAGGGAACAGTTTGAACTCCTCAACCTCACCATGTCCTTTCGTAAGGAGAGGCCAATGTTTTTTAACAACATCCATAATTTTTTTACTTGCACCACAATATGTGGTCACAAGAGGAATTCTCTTAGGAGAACCATTTTTGGTTTAGGGTCCAATAGATCCCCTGATTAATTGCCAAGGCTTTAGTTTTAAATCGTACAAGGTCACTTTTTGGATATCCTCTCTTCAAAAATCTGTTAACCATCTCTTGTAGTCGACTATCAATTTTGGTGTCAGCTGATACAATTCTACGTACTCTCAACATCTGGCTCCAAGGGAGCGACTCCACCATTTTCCAAGGATGCTCACTCGAAAAATGCAATGTGCTATTTCTATCTGTACTTTTAATAAAGAGATCAGTTTTTAATATTCCACCCTCTTTATAGACCAAGGTGTCCAGAAATTGCATTTCTTCAAGTGAGCATGTCATAGTAAAGCCTAGTCCAGGTGGATACTGTTGAGTGAGTCAAGGAAAAAACCCAATTCCTCTCTACTCCCATCCCAAACAAAAAAGATGTTGTCGATGTAACGTCGCCAGCCCCTGACATGGCGCCAAAATGGGGAACTGTACACGTGTTCGCCCTCGAGGACAGCCATATAGATATTAGCATAAGTTGGGGCCACATTTGACCCCATAGCTGTCCCCCGGCACTGCAGATAGTACAATATCCATAAAGAAAAGGAAGAACAGCGCCTCACAAGCTGGTAGCTTATGTCTTCATATATTTATTCTATCCACCACAGCACAACGTTTTCAGTTAACAACCTTTTTCAAGTGCATACATCCCACAGATACATAGTGTTATTTATAGTATAAAACTCAACCCCCATTAACATAGCACCAATCAATAGGAAGTGAGTAGTAAACAAAGTTAAAAATCACCTATCCACTAGGCATAGATCAACTAAACATACTTCACCATAATGGAGGCATATAATCCAGCCTGATCGCTCATATAGTACACACGTCGCCATTGTCAATGTCCTAATAAGTCCAGTAAACATAACAGAAGGCAATAGCGATATTCAGCCAATCATAGCGTGGCATTGTCGGTTGTCATAGCAACTCCAAATACCTCCGATCTTCTACTTATCAACACCTATCGAACATGAAAGAGGTCTGTATGCTGTCGATGTGACGCTCGCCGCCTCTGACATGGCGCCCAACTGTGCACGGTTCGCCCTGGCGCTGCTGGAGTTCATACTCGGGAGGAATTATTTCCTCTTTGGGTATGAGTACTATCTGCAGCGCCGGGGGACAGCCATGGGGTCAAATGTGGCCCCAACTTATGCTAACATCTATATGGCTGTCCTCGAGGGCGAACACATGTACAGTTCCCCATTTTGGCGCCATGTCAGGGGCTGGCGACGTTACATCGACGACATCTTTTTTGTTTGGGATGGGAGTAGAGAGGAATTGGGGTTTTTCCTTGACTCACTCAACAGTATCCACCCTGGACTGGGCTTTACTATGACATGCTCACTTGAAGAAATGCAATTTCTGGACACCTTGGTCTATAAAGAAGGTGGAATATTAAAAACTGATCTCTTTATTAAAAGTACAGATAGAAATAGCACATTGCATTTTTCGAGTGAGCATCCTAGGAAAATGGTGGAGTCGCTCCCTTGGAGCCAGATGTTGAGAGTACGTAGAATTGTATCAGATGACACCAAAATTGACAGTCGACTACAAAAGATGGTTAACAGATTTTTGAAGAGAGGATATCCAAAAGTGACCTTGTACGATTTAAAACTAAAGCCTTGGCAATTAATCAGGGGGATCTATTGGACCCTAAACCAAAAATGGTTCCTCCTAAGAGAATTCCTCTTGTGACCACATATTGTGGTGCAAGTAAAAAAATTATGGATGTTGTTAAAAAACATTGGCCTCTCCGTACGAAAGGACATGGTGAGGTTGAGGAGTTCAAACTGTTCCCTTTAATTTCGTATAGGAAGGGACACAGCTTGAAAGATGATCTGGTCCATGCGGACATTGGTAGTTCAAAAAAGGATACCCAAAGGACATTTGCGCCACCCAGCCTCGGACATTTTCCCTGTCTGGGTTGTGCTTGTTGTGGAAACGTATTGCAGGGCCGGTTTTTCAGTCACCCACGTTCTGGAAAAAGGTACGATATTAAGAAAAGATATACGTGTAACAGCAATTTTGTTGTATACAGAATCTGTTGCCCATGTGGTCTCCTCTATGTGGGGGAGACAACCATGGAAATAAATGCTCGTATAGGAAAGCATAAGAGTACAATCTGAACGGGTCTGACTGATTTGCCGGTTCCTAGACATTTCCATGCAATGGGCCACACCGTCAACCAACTCAGATTTAGGGTAATAGACGATGTGCCTCCCTAGAGGAGAGGTGGTGACCGTGTGGCTCAATTAAAAAAGAATGAATTGAAATGGATATTTGAGCTTGACACCTTGTCCCCAAAAGGTATGAACGTGGATTATGATCAGCGGGGATGTCTACTGGGGTCTGGTTGATGTTTTTCCTTTCTCATCATCTTGTATTAATTGTTTTTATTATTTTAATATTACCTTAGATTCAATCTAGATGGAAGATTAACAATTTCTATGGAGTGGCAATATTCGCCTGTTAATATATTGCAATGCTACATTTTTTTGGGAAGATCGAGAGAAGGGCATATATACACAAGCATCTTTGGTAATGTATATGGATCGGGGTTTTTGTATAAGGAATGAGCGATAGGTCTATCCAATTGATTTAATGGGTTCTTTATCCATTATAGGACATTAGACTATGATATTTTGGTACCTAAATGTGGTTATTCTTTTAACACTTATGGACCACTCGCTTATAGTTATTATTGTGCCCCAGTGTATTAAGATATGAGTTATTAATTTTGGGGCAATCATATAAAAGGTTTATATTCCTTCATAAACTGCTGTTTTTATATATGGGAGAGATATGTGCTGTATACCTTTATCCTTGATACCTTGATTTGCTGTGTGTTGCCCTTTAAATATGTGATTTAATCAGAAAATGCTTTTCTGCTTAATATGTGGTAAAATCAAAGTATCCAAACAGGCTGCTGTCTATGTTCCCTTATACTGCCAGTTAAGGCTATTGTGATGTAGTTTCTCTTAATAATCGCCGCCTATGTTGATGATATGTAAACGCACGCGCCGTGATGAGATTAAGCGTCTATTTCTCCATTGACGCCGATACCCGGAAGTACCTCATTGGCCCCTCTCCAGATATCTGAGAAGGACAGGAGAATGATCCAATCGGAGTTGGACGCCGCTGCATGCGCAATTGAGCACCGGATGTGTGCGGTGTTGATAGGTGGAAGATCGGAGGTATTTGGAGTTGCTATGACGACCGACAATGCCCCGCTATGATTGGCTGAATATCGCTATTTCCTTCTGTTATGTTTACTGGACTTATTAGGACATTGACAATGGCAATGTGTGTACTATATGAGCGATCAGGCTGGATTATATGCCTCCATTATGGTGAAGTATGTTTAGTTGATCTATGTCTAGTGGATAGGTGATTTTTAACTTTGTTTACTACTCACTTCCTATTGTCCTATTGATTGGTGCTATGTTAATGAGGGTGGAGTTTTATACTATAAATAACACTATGTATCTGTGGGATGTATGCACTTGAAATAGGTTGTTAACTGAAACGTTGTGCTGTGGTGGATGGAATAAATATATGAAGACATAAGCTACCAGCTTGTGAGGCGCTGTTCTTCCTTTTCTTTATAGTATGATGACCGGTCTGCAAACCATGTGCTATGAGGAATGATTACAAGATTTGGGAATGTTTAGCTTGCCCAAAAAAAAAGTGAGAAAAGACAATAGCTGTCTAAAAATAAATCAAGGGTTGTCAAACTGTAGAGTAATCAGCATTATTCTCATTTGCACAAGGAAAGACTTCAAAGAATGGGATGAAACTGAATGAGATGAGACACAGGTTAGATATTAGAAAAAACATTTTGACAGTGAGAGTGATCAACGAAAGGAGCAGGCTGCCACAAGAGGTTGTGAGTCCTCCTCCAATGGAAGTGTTTAAACAGAGGTTGGACAGACATATGTTGAGATGATTTAGTGAATAAGATGAGAGAACTTTGCTCAAACATGTTCGCCAATTTCAAATCTGGGCCGAATTTGGTAATGTTCGTTTGGCACCTTAAGGTACCGACCCACACCGCAATATCACCTGTTGATATGCAGCAATCTAACGTGCGCGCTCCCGATTTTTGTGGTCACCTCAGATCGCTGATGGCGGCATCACACGCCGCAATGTCGCCCTGAACCTAAGGCGATGTGTCGCACTGGAAATCCCTCACCTACAGCGGAACCAATCTTGCCTAATTCCACACCGCTTCCCAACGCCGCAATCTCAAAGGCAATGTGGGCGTACATGTTCAGCGCGGCGAGGAGATAGGCATGCCACAGTGGATTACACCTGCGCCCCATAAACACTCATTGGACAACGCAACAGCGTTACGATTGGTCAGCCTGCTCTGGAAGGCTGGCTAATTCATGACGCCATTGTCTATCAGAGTTTGTACCAAGTATATGCTCGTGTCGTCAATTGTGGCTCCTGCAACACATTTTCGAGACTCAAAAGCGTCACACAGGAGCGGTCTTGTGGTGTACAGTGGACTTACACTAAAGAATGGCTATGTGTGCGTCTGTAGGTGATGGTGGTAGATACAAACCACACTATGCCCATATGTGTCTGCATGGTCCACGCCATGGCAGAGTTGCCATGGCTGAACTGAACTATGTGTGTGCACACATGTTTTGCGTGTGTGTACTGAAGTGTACCTACATCCCACACAACACCATTGCATTCTCCATGTGTGTGGACACGTTCCCATGTGGATAAAACATCATAATGGACATGTACACACAGTGACGGCATACAGTGTGGGCCAAAGGGCTGGACCTATGTACTGGATATTAGCACACAATGCTGCACGGACCCATCAATAACATTTAACGGATCACATACCTCTGTGCACAGCATAAACTATGTGAAACTGCCCTGTATTTAAAAGTAACGACAGACACAGGTTTTTTGTTTAGGTTTTTTTTTAATTGGATTTTTTGTGCACAAAAAAAAGTTATTTGAACAACACACACAAAACCAAAAAATTTCAAGTGTCAACATCACACAAATAAAGACAAAATGATGATAAATAATGGGCATAACGAGACGTGACAGTACAGAACCCAAAAAAAATAAAAACTAACTAACTAATGTGTCAAAACCCAAAAGAAAAAAAAAACAACCCCAATCCTCCTGGTGCAGACACCCTGGTGACTCCACCCTCCTCCCCATGTTTCTGCCTCACAACACCAGCCACCCTACACCTCCTGGTGCTGCTAGGCCACTGCTTCAGGGCCATTAAAGTATGAGCAGTATGCGTCTTTGCTGCTCCTGGCATCCTGCTGACTCAGACCATGGCTCAGTGGCTGGAGTGGCGCCACACCATGGTCGGCAGCACGCCAATCCCCGGGATGGAGCTCCCCTGTTGTGCGGTCCACAGAATCCAGATAACTTGCCGACATGTATGATGAAGATCCCTACGATGCAGGAAGTTATGCAGCACACAGAAGGCCAGCACTACCACATCGATAGATTCCAGTTTCATATGCAAAGGGTATGAAACACGTAGAATCTATTGGCCATGATCCCAAACGCATTTTCAACCACACGGCAATCCCGGGATAGCGGTAATTGAAAATGCGCTGCTCAGAAGTAACCGTCCTCTGGGGATATGGCCATAGTAGGTGAGCCTGAAGTGGGAAGGCTTCATCCCCCACAAACGCAAAGTTGAGATGACCGGTTGTCTCATCATTTGAGGGCAAGTTCAGAGCACCTCTCCTTAGGTCTTGGGCCAAGGAGCTGTGTGCAAACACACCACCATCTGAGACATGGCCGTTCATGCCAACGTCCACGTACAGAAATCATAGTGAGCATCCACCAGCGCCACGAGGACCACTCTAAAATAACCTTTGTAATTAAAATACAAAGACCCCATGTTGGGGGTTTGCGTGATTCTCACGTGCTTACCATCCAATGCACCGCCGCAGTTTGGAAATTGCCATCGATCATCAAAACCTCTGGCAACATCCATCCATCCAGCGGGGGTTGTTGGAAACTGCATGCAGGATGGCAGCAGACAACTCACAATGACCTCACAGGTCTCGGGGATCAGCAGCTCGCAGTGGCCTGAGACTGCTGCAGAGTATTGCTGGTCTGTCCTCGAACAACCTGTTAACAGGTACCTCAAAGTTACAGCCAAACGCTCCTCAGGATAGCACAGCTCGACGCATCAAAGTGTCCTGTCGGGCTATCAATTCGTTATGCGTTCCAAGAGGAATGTGAGAGAGTCCTCGGACATACGGAGATAGTTCCTGAAATCATGCGGACTTGTATCCTTCAGCTGATGCAGCAGGCGCATGTGACTCAGGTTGTCCGTTGCCAATCCAACCCCTAACCCACACACGCCATGGTCTGTGAGCCCTCAACCTCTCAGCTCTCTCCTCCAGCCACGAGTCCTCTTTCACAAAGGCAAGAGCCACGATAATGACTCACCGTTGCCGGATGCTCATGTCTCAGGCGATGCAGCACTTGTCACGGTTCCGCGCCTGAGAGCTGTGGGTCCCGATGGTCAGATCAAAAGGGGATGAACAGATGGGGGTAATTCTTAGTTGTCGTGACTGCCACCTGTGGGAATTCCGGTGATTTCACCGGAGCTGCTTGGGCCTCCGGGGAATGTGCGACAGCTTGATGGGACGCTCCCCACAGGACGAGCGAGAGTCCCCGGGGCCAGGAGCTGTCTTGTGTAATATGGCAGCTCAGGTGATTACTGCGTATTAGTCCAGGAATAATGCTGGACACATAAAGTCTTTTGGGTACCTTTACTGGTGACAACAGGTACACTCGGACCGGGTGATAAGGTTGACACTCCTGGAGTTTCCACAGCAAGCAGTGGTGTAGGCTTCCTTCTATGCTGTTCTGGTGAGGTCGGGTGGATATGGAATCCTGCCGGACCGGGTTGTACGTCTTGGGAGACGAGATCTACCTGAATTAGCTGCACTGAGGGCACTATATAAGGGTGTAGGAAAATTCTCCCTTTTCCCTGGGCTCTCATCTGGTGGTGCTTCAGGTGTACAGGGAGCTAAACTTCCTGGTTGTGGTGCTGGTTTCTCTGCAGTCTGCGTTGTAGTTCCTGCACTCGGTTACAGTAACTGGATTGTTAGGGAGAGTTGGGATAACTCTTCTGTCCCTGTGAATTATTCTCCTCCTGTCCTATGACCCCAGTTGCAAGGGGTCTCTCACTTTTCTGGTGTGCTGGTATGAGTCCTAGTGTGCTCCAGTACAGGTCAGCTCTCCTAGCTGTTCACAGTTCTAAAGCGACTGCACACTTTTTCTCCCTCCAGGACCCGTATTTATAGGGGGAACTGGCTAAGGTAACCAGGGTAGCTCCCCTAGAGGCCTGGGGTGAAAAGGGGTGTTTAAGGTGTTTTGTTAGTTGGGAGTTCTGCTTGCTGTGTACATTCCATTTGTGTACCAAGAAGTCTGTGGTGCCCCAACCAGGGTGCCAGGGTGCCACATTCCCTCTTAGTTAACTTCAGTTTCCCGGACTGAGCAAAAAGTTTTCTTTTACAACTTAACACTAAACTAATCGATACTTACAAAGTCTTAAATTGAAAAATACAAAAATCACTGAAAAAGGAAGGGGAAAAAAGAGGTAAAAGGTGAAAAGCAGTCCACACGGCCACTAGTCCATTTGCCGCAGGCTGGAAAAAGTAAGTTTTAGGTCACACAATCCTGTGACAATTGTCCAAGTTTATAAGACGGGAAAAAGGTAAAGTCCAGCAGTAAAGTCTCTGATGGCTTAAACACATACAAGGGTATACATTTTAAACTTTATACATTCCCTATGGGTGTCTCTGCTTAGGAGGCCGGGTCTAACCTTCTTACCCTACCCAGGCAATTTCTATCCCCAACTTAATTTACTTGGGACAGAGCCCAGTTCCTCCACCCTTCTGTATACTACTTTTTACAGTTTTTGAACACGGGTACTATTTACAGTGTTTAACAGGTAACATGCTTCCACTACATTTTAAACCCATTCTCCATATTTGCTTGGGAGTTGTCCTAATGTACTACGTGTGGATCTGCGTAGCGTGGGTGTTTCAAAAGCTGTTGGTGTAGTGTACATACGGTTGTTGGTCTGTTGCTCCTACGTGTTTCTGGAATACCATAGTAGGTACGTAATCTGTTTACGGGACTATCCTCTGTTAAAGGTGGTAGTGTAGGTAGTTGTCTAGGAGTTCTTTGTCTTACTGTGAGACTAGCAGGTTCACCGTTACAGGAATCTCAGGTTCCAAGATAACAGGCTGCATCTCTTCTGAATTGGTTCTTGTTGAACTGGTTCTTGATTTTCTACAGGTTGGTAGAATAAATAACTGGTATGATGAATGCACCATTGCATTGTGGCCAGTCGGCTGGTAAGTCTCAATTTCTGTATGGAGAAGATTTTCTTGTGGTTACTCGACTGTGTTGCTGCAGGGTAACTGGTTACTTGTGGTATTAACTGTGTTGGACATTTCTTCAAATGGTCTCTTGATACAGTTGTAAAGGTATTTCCTTTGTCTTTGCTGATAACACAAGTTTTTGAGTTGTCATATTGTGACGGCATAATTGTGTAGGGTTCTGATTCCCAATTGTCATCTAATTTATTGGTTTTTTCTCTTTCTTTTTAGAACAAATTCACCTGTTGTTAAAGGTTCTGCTGAGGCGTGCTTGTTAAAGTCGTACTCTTGTTTGCTTCTACTTATATTCAGGTTTCTTTCAGCACTCTCTTGTACTTTCTTGTACTGTTCTTGGCGTTGGTTAACCCAATCTTCATCCAAAGAATCTGGTGTTGGTTCGATATGTTCCCATCTGTAAATCAACTGGTAGTTTACCTGGTCTTGCTTGCATCAAGTAGGCAGGTGTGTAGTTAGTTGAACTAACAGGTATGTGGTTGTAGATATCCACAAGGTCTGGGAGTTTTTCAGGCCATTGGTTTCTCTCTTCGAGTGGCAAGGTTTTGAGCTTGTCAATGACAATGTGGTTCATTTTTTCACATAAACCAGTTTGTTTGAGGATGATATGGTGTGGTCCTGATCTTCTGATTCTATCTATATAGTCCTAGAAATTCTTGGAACAGGGCTGATTCGAAGGCTGGCCCTTAGTCAGTCAAGACTTGGTCTGGATAGCATGGGGGCGACAAAAGTAACTCTGGAATGCTTTGGCCGCTACTTCTGTAGTTAAGTCTTAATGGAACTACTACCAGGAACCTTGAATAGTGATCAACTATGGTGAGTGCGTAAGTGTAACCGGTGCGACTTGGGTTAACTTTACGTGGTCGAGAGCAACTATTTCAAGGGGCTTCGTGGTAACAATTAGTTGTAACGGAGCTTTCTGAGTCAGATGGTCTTTCCTTCAAAGATGACACGGTCCACAATTTTTACACCATTTATCAATTGAGTCTCGAATACCGACCCAGTAGAAACGATCTTTTCAGGAGTCTTTCCAGCTTCTTCCATCCGAAGTGTCCTGCATCGTCATGGTAGGCTTCAAGGATCATTTGGACTTCAGTTTTGGGGACTACAATCTGCCAGATGAGTTTGTGTGTTCTGGGGTTCAGAACCTTCGGCATAGTTTCCCTTGGTAGACAAATAACTTCCCTTTCTCTTTCCACAGGTGCTTGGCATTTGGTGAGGCATCGGGGTCCATACTGGCGTGCTCTTGAGTTATCAGCTCTCTGACCAAGCTGACATCTGGATCATTTGCTTGAACCTCTTTCCAGTCATGGTGAGGTAAAGGGTTCACGGTCCTCTCTACACGTCTCTGGCTCGCCTGATGACACGTTGCCGTACTTGTATGGTGGAAAGCAGGTAGTTCTATCTCTTCCAGGTCGTCTATGTCTTCTCCTTCTTCAGGAAGGTTAGGCATCCTGGACAGGGCATCAGCGTTGCCGTTTTTGTGACCTGCCCGGTACTTCACAGTGAAGTCATAGTTTGAGAGTCTTGCTACCCAACGCTACTCTAGGCTCCCAGCTTTGCAGTCTCTAAGTATGTTAGAGGGTTGTTGTCAGTAAAAGCTGTGAACGGGCGGTGCCAGGTAATGCTTGAAACGCTCTGTGATTGCCCAGACCAGGGCCAGGAACTCTAGTTTGAATGAGCTGTAGTTCTCCGGGTTCCTTTCCGTGGGACGGAGCTTTCTGCTGGCGTAGCCTATCCACCTTTTCCTTTCCTGCTGGGTTGAGGTAGGACGGCTCCTAGGCCTTCATTGCTTGCATCAGTGTAAAAAATGGGAGATTGTAATCAGGATAGGTCAGGATTTCTTCTTCAGTTAAAGCATCTTTTAGCTTTTGGAAGGATTGTTCCTGTTCTGGACCCAGTGGAACGGGGTCCCCTTATCTTGCCGTTTTTAGTTGACCTACTAGGAGGTCTTGATGGGTGCTACTATTTTGGATAGCCTTTGATGAATCGTCGGTAGTACCCGACCAGTCCTAAGAATTTATGTACCTCTTTGTGAGTGGTTGGTGCTGGCCAGTCCTTTATGACGGTTACCTTGTCCGGTCAGGTGCTACGCCTTCGGCACTAACCACATGTCCTAAGGGACTGGACCTTGGGTTTCAGCAGGTGACATTTAGACGGTTTCAGCTTCATTCCGTACTTGGACAACGACTCGAACACTTCACTCAGATGTTGCAGGGGGTCTTCATAGGTTGAGAGTATACAATGACATCATCAAGGTATAACAGACAGTTTCAAAGTTCTTGTGACCCAAACAACACTCCATCAGCTCTGAAATGTTCCTGGGGCATTGCACAACCTGAATGGCATATGTTGAACTCGCATAGCCCCATAGGTGTCGTGAAGGCTGTCTTCTCACGATCCTCCTCTGCAACGGAGACCTGCCAGTACCCACTAGTAATCTAATGTGGAAAAGTAGTTGGCATACTTAAGTGCAGCTAGTGACTCCTCTATGCGGGGCAACGGGTATGCATCCTTGTGTGTGACTTTGTTGATTTGTCTGTAGTCTACACACATCCTCATACTACCATCTTTCTTTTTAACCAGGACCAGTGGTGCTGCCCAGGGACTACAGCTATCCCTAATGACCCCTGCATTTTTCATGTCCTGAAGCATCTCTTTTGCTTTTTGGTAGTGTGTGGGTGGTATATGTCTGTACCTCTCTTTGATAGGTGCATGGTCGCCTGTGGGGATATAGTGTTGTACCCCTTTAACCTTCCCAAAGTCAAGTGGGTGTTTGCTGAACACTTGCTCGTGCTCCCGAACTACCCGGTATACTCCATTTTTCTGATAGAGGGTGTGTTGTCAGTTCCTACACTGAGCTCCTGACACCATTTCTCTAGCTGATCTTTGGAGTGAGGGGGTTCGTTAGTTACTGTTTGGGAAGAGCATTTCACATTAAGTATAGCATTGTTTTAACCTGGTGTAATTTTGCAACAGTAGAATACCTTGGCAGTCTGACTTCGTCATCACCATAATTCAATATGCGTACGGGGACTCTCCTTTCTCACATCAACCAACCCTCTGTCTGTCAAGAGTGTAGGACTATTATGAGACTTTACAGGTTCTACTACAGCTTGGTAGTCCTGCCCTCTGAGGCCTTTGGCTGCTCACACCAGATCATCATTTCACTTCTGGGTGGTACCACAATGGACTGGGATCTGTTACCCGTACACTGCCAATTTAACCATTTGACATTTTTACCTGCTGTTGGTACATCAGAGCCCGGATCTCTCTTTGGATAGCTCTCCTTTTCTTGGTTTACCAGCAACAGCACTCTGTTGGAGTAAAAACAAAACCTCATCGAGACATTTAACCATGACATTTGTACCCAGTATTTACGTATGGATCCCTCTCGTATGGTTTGTCCTTAACCACTATGATACCCTGGTTCTTCAGCTGCACCCTCCCCACCTTTACAGTAGCTTCCCATTGTCCCTCTACTGTAACTAGCAAACCATTAGTTGCCTCAATGTTCAGATCAGGGTGTGGGGGTTCCAGCTTAACATCTGGCCAGAACCGCTTGTAAAGGATACTCGGGATGGTTGTCACCTGGGATCCAGTGTCTATCAACGCGGTGGTAGCGGTGCCATCGATGATGATTGACAAATACGGGCGGTCTCCCATGTACTTGTACTCCCAGTTGGTTGGGCCTGGACAGTCTACTCCTGGGGTTGGCCCTTCTCACCCAGGGGTTGCTCATTTAAAGGACTGGAGTGGTAGGTGCGTCCTTCTTTGTCGCATCTTTTGACTGACGCGGCGTCTGTCAGGGCTGTAGCGCTCTGTAGGGTTCCTCGCGGCAGCGGTGTCTCCTTCTTCATCCACGGACAATGTCAGGGCTGTCAGCGAGCTGGATCTTGTCCGATGACCTTGCTTCTGTCTTGGGTCTTCTTTCACCTCGGAGCTTGGCCATGTCCTTCATCAGCTGCTGCACATTGGTGGCACAGTTGCTCGAACCGGTCAGGTGTCACGGTCTGTGCGCTGGACTGAACCGTAGGGATTGGGATGCTGCTGCTGACACGGAAGGGTGTTAGCATACTGCGGCTGTGACTTTAGATCAGGCACTGTAGGGAACTGATGTCCCCACATTGTTAAGTCTCTTAAGGTGTCAAACTCGGCGCTAGGGTTTTGCAGGGACAACCAGCGTGCCTGTTTCTTATCATCAGGTATTCTAAGTCCCACAACAAATTGTCCAATTGACGCTTTGCTTTCATCTTTAACACTATCAGGGTCGACTTGTTTTAACAGTCTCAGTGCTTCCTGTAAGCGCAGTGAATAGTCCAGGACACTCTCCTGTGCCCCTTGTTTACAATGATAAAACAGTCTTAATTCCGCTTCGGTATGATGTTCAAAAACCCGGTTTAATTTAGCAAATATCTGCTCAACAGACTCCTAAGCTTCTACAGATCAGTGTCGGGTCTCCAGCTCTGCTGCATCTGTTAACTGTCCCATTATAACTGAAGCTCTCTGCTTACCGGTCATGGCGTACATATCCAGCACTTGGCATATATTCCTTTGGAACGTATCCAGGGTACTGGGTTTACCGCTGTATTTTGGTAACCAGGCCGCATTCGGGATTACGGCATAGATATCATCATAATCGGAGCGGGTTGCTGCGGCATGCCGCCAGGGGTGGCTGTCCGTCCAGGGGTACGTTTGGTGGCCCCGGTGGAACAACCGGTTGGTTTACTTGCAGGGGTACCGCGTTGTTGGAATCCGGATTACTCATCCTCGCTCCCCCTTAGTTAAGCGCGGCCAGTTCTCTCGATCTCAGCGGAAGTCGTCGGCCTCACCGTGAGGAGTGAGGCACCACGGAGTTTCCGGTTCCTGCTGCGTTCGGCGGAACTCGTCAGAGCATAGGGCAGGGCCTATCTTTGGGCCCTTTGCACAGTAACGCCCCTTCTTTTCCCACCTTCCGCGCAGCAATGGCGGTTCAATATACAGTTCAATAATCACAGTCATTAAATAGCACACAATACCCGTTGGAAACGGGTCTGCTCGTATCCTGTTCGTGACGCCAAATTCTGAATCACCGTTGCCGGATGCTCACATCTCAGGTGATGCAGCACTTGTCAGGTTCCGCGCCTGAGGCTGTGGGGCCCGGTGGTCAGATCAAAAGGGGATGAACAGATGGGGGTAATTCTTAGTTGTCGTGACGCCACCTGTGGGAATTCCGGTGATTTCACCGGGCTGCTTGGGCCTCCGGGGGAAGTGCAGCAGCTTGATGGGACACTCCTGACAGGACGAGCGAGAGTCCCCAGGGCCAGGAGCTGTCTTGTGTAATATGGCAGCTCAGGTGATTACTGCGTATTAGTCCAGGAATAATGCTCGGACACATAAAGTCTTTTGGGTACCTTTACTGGTGACAACAGGTACACTCGGACCGGGTGATGAGGTTGACACTCCTGGAGTTTCCACAGCAAGCAGTGGTGTAGGCTTCCTTCTATGCTGTTCTGGTGAGGTCGGTGGATATGGAATCCTGCGGACCGGGTTGTACGTCTTGGGAGACGAGATCTACCTGAATTAGCTGCACTGAGGGCACTATATAAGGGTGTAGGAAAATTCTCCCTTCTTCCCTGGGCTCTCATCTGGTGGTGCTTCAGGTGTGCAGGGAGCTAAACTTCCTGGTTGCGGTGCTGGTTTTTCTGCAGTCTGCGTTGTAGTTCCTGCAGCTCGGTTCCAGTAACCGGATTGTTAGGGAGAGTCGGGATAACTCTTCTGTCCCTGTGAAGTATTCTCCTCCTGTCCTATGACCCCAGTTGCAATGGTCTCTCACTTTTCTGTGTGCTGGTATGGTCCTAGTGTGGCTCCAGTACCAGGTCAGCTCTCCTAGCTGTTCACAGTTCTAAAGCGACTGCACACTCCACTGTTTCTCCCTCCAGGACCCGTATTTACAGGGGGAACTGGCATAAGGTAACCAGGGTAGCTCCCCCTAGAGGCCTGGGGTGAAAAGGGGTGTTCTAAGGTGTTTTGTTAGTTGTGAGTTCTGCTTGCTGTGTACATTCCATTTGTGTATCAAGAGTTCTGTGGTGCCCCAACCAGGGTGCCAGGGTGCCACAATAACATCTCCATCAGGGTCCATGATGATCTCACCTACCAACCCCTGCAAAAGAAAAAAAAAGCCTATCACCAAAAGAACACGTTATTAGTCATCAAAAGTAACCATTACCTCCTTCCCTACACATCTCCTAGTCAGTTACCCACATCCTAGCAGACTCTGCTCATATGGCCACCCACATAGATATATTGCACCATTGAACAGTCACAAACAACATTACACTGCCTCACCACAACACCTGTTATCACTACACCCATGGGCCTCCTCCACAACTATATCTCCATCGTCTAAATTGAGACATTCTTACCATACCCCCATATAGCTGCCCATAATGTTTATGTACTACCACAAGGCCTAGGAAATACAAAGCTCAAACATACAGATAGATGCTTATTATCAATTAAATAAAAAAACATGCTAAATGTACCAGAGCCATGTGCTAATGAGAAATTATCATCCCACGCAGCTGACAATCACATAGTCATCATGTCCAACAGACATCCCTGTTGTGTTGATGAGGCTGGATCTTCACAGGCAGACATTCCCAAGCCACATGAGCCACTCCACATCTCAGTATTGCCAGAATAATTCCGTTCTGTCTGGTATAGGCCAGTACTATGTGCCCACATTTCATATGTTCCACTAAACTAACCACAGAACCCTCCTTGGTACTTGATCCTGCATATTGAAGGCAAAATGGATTGTCAATGAGGAGGGTGTTGTGGCAAAGAAAGCCATCCATCCATTTTGCGGCACACAATAGCTCTATCCAACACATCATTACAAACTACATACACCAAGACTTTGGCGTCGGCTACAGTACACAAGAATGATCCGGAAAGAAAGATGGATCCAACGCTAAACACAGCCATATCAAAAAGCATGTCGCAACATCAGTACTTACTTAATGACTCTGGGCAGCAGCGTGCCGTAGCTCTGTCGTTATCGTTTTTTATGTGGCAACCATCCATTCACAGAGCATCTGCGTCATCTAATTGACGTAGCCGCAAGGGCGTTGCCACCTGCGACTACTGATTAGGCGCCTAGGCTGCTTTGTGATTGGTCATGTTGTGTATAAAACTGTGAACAGCTGGGCTGCCACCCATGCTCCTACTTCAGTGTGCATTGTTCTAGTAGCATCTCATCACCAGAACTCTGTTGGACAGACAGTAAGTGGGTGGATATGCTATTGTACTTCTCATGTATGGTATATTATTTTCGGCTTCCGAGCCATATTTTTCGAGATGTATGATCGGCTTATGTACAGCTTCATGTAGCGTCATCTAGACGACAGTAACGCATTGTTAAACCCCTCCATGTCCTGTTTCACACATAATGATCCTTGCCACCAATGACATGACAATGTGTCCTACAGCACTACATTGTTACATAAATACGTGTTGAGGTCATTCCTGTGTGTACATTTTGTGTGGTACGCCATGTGTACCATTTCAACATGATACCGTTTTGTAACTTTGCCCAAAACCACATATGCCCCGTGTCATGTGCAGCATGTCCGATCTGTGTACACATGTAAAGCCCATTAATGCTTCTGCATACACTAGCTAACCACTAGACCATCTGTCATTGCTAGTGCTGGACATGGATTGGCCACACAGAGTAGGGTGTGTGACATGATATGTACATATATGTGTTTGGGTAACACACTATGTTTGTTTTTGGCAGATGGCTGAGGGTCCTGAATTTGTGCGTGACCACTTAGCCATGTACCAGGACCAGGAATGCCTGTGGCGGGTGATGTTGCTTGAGTACAAGAACAAGGCGCGAGGGCTGTGGCCTACGGGCACCTTGTTGAGCTGGCAAACTGGCTCGACCAGAGTAAGACCTGGCCGGTGCCGATGGCTGTGTACAAAATCAAGCGCCTGAGCACCGTGTTCACTAGGGAACATAAAAAGTGGATGGAGGCTCAGTCCAGGGCTGGAGCTGAGGAGGTTACTAAACCATGTCAGTGGTATTATGACCTCCTCACCTTCACCCTGGGCCAGGAGGCTTCTCGGCCAACACGGTGCAGCAGGCGCCTTGCCCAAGCATCTTCGGCCACAAGCCAAGAGCTTGCCTAGTCACAGGAGGTGTGTACTTGTTTTTTTGCTACCTATGTCCACACCTTGTTGCTTGCACTGATGTGTGAGTTCGTGGACATGTCAAAGGCACAACCGTTTTGTTCTTTCACCATTCTTCTGTGTCTTCTGCTGTGTGTTGGGTCGTGGCTGTTGGCACAGATTGTTCTGTCTTATGTTGGATCACTTGGCATATCAATTTGGAGCCTCAGGTGAGTCAAGAGCAATGGTCTACTTCTTACTTCATCTCTCTTTCCAGCCCTGCTACTGTTGATTTTGTTGTTTGACATGTTCAGATATGCGCCATCTGGTGCTGGGTGTTTAGTTGTGGTAATTTTTGTCAGTACATTGCTACTCTTGATAATTTTTGTTTTTTTCTGTTTGATTTACAGGCCCCTCGGGAGTCTGGCTCCAGTGCAGAGGACCCACCCACTCCACCATCAACATCTTTGGGGGAGCAGGTGCCTGATCCCAGTGGTGGGGGGCCATGCCCAGGGCCCAGCTTAGCCATTTTAAAACTGTGCAGAAAGGTGCAGAGGTCCTTGATATGTGACTACACCAGCAGCGTGATTTGACCCATGCTTTGGCCCAGGCTATACATCATGACATACTTCACCAGGGATTGTTGCTGCTGCCACAGTCATTGCAATATGTGCAGAGTAAAATTCCATCATGTTCACACATTACATATAAGGCGGTTCACTGGCAAGCTGAAAGACTTCTGTAGCAATGCAGGTCATTGACTCGCAAACGACGGAAGTGAGCACACAGCATTGATGCCTTTTGCAGCAGTGTATCTAGGCTGTCATAGTTGCCTAGAAATAGCTGGGCAGCCAGGGTCAGGACGGGAGCCATTCAAAGCACATTTGTGACCTTGCCCTGTCGTAGGGCCACACCAAGGCCTTCCCTGACTGCAGGTTCTTTGGAGAAAGCCATTAACCAAACTTTGTCTACAAAGCTGACCAAATCCTCAGCTGTATGACTCACATTTCCCATGCATTTTAATATAAACATAGCCTGATGACATTGAGTCCTGCTGACAGAGAAGTAAGGAGGTTTGCTGGATTCCTTCTGCATAGTTTGAATGTGTGTCCCATTAACATTTTGGGTGCAGGTGGAGGCCCTAAAAGAGGTGGAGGAGGCAGAAGCAGTGAAGGAACTGGTAGATACAGAGGTTTTACTTCAAAGACTTGTACAGCAGCCCCTTCTCCCACAGTCACCAGAGTCACCCAGTGCTCAGTCAGCGACATGTAACACCTGTGGCCATGTTTACTAATCCAGGTGTCAGTGGTGAAATGTACCCTCTCAGATGCAAAGTTTTTCAAAGAATTGATGATGTCTGTGACATGGTAATGTAGAGCAGGCACAGATTTCTTTGAGAAGTAGTGGTGAATGGGCATCTAGTACTGGGGGACTGCAATAGCCATGAGCTTTCAAAGACCCTCTGTATCCACCCGATGGAAAGGCAGCATTTACGTAGCCATCAGTTTGGAGATGGCAAAATTCAAGCTCTTAGCTTTGGCAAGGGTAAGAATGAAATGGTCTTTTATTGAACACATCTGAAGGACTGATTGCTGGCTGCTGTGCTGAGACAGGTTGAGGTTGGGTGCACCAGGGGTTAAATTTTGGTAACGAGGGTCTAGATTATGGCCGGATCCTACTTCGTTCAGGCGTGGTTCTGACTTACAAAGATTTTGGAAATTGTTGCAGATCATTTCTTTCTCTTGACTTAGCAAAGCTTTGGAGCAGGCCTCTAATCACCAGGCTATATTATGAGTAAACAGCTCTGCAGACTGAGCCATCTGTGTTAAGCCACAGACAATGGGCATATGAAGACTTGTGGCATGTGATTGACCAAAACAAGTGTGATTGGTGTGACACTTCTGAGAACTGGATTGCATGTGATGTTGAAGTTGAGGAGAGGCCACTTGATAGAGCGCTAGATATCCATTGTAGCACCTGCTCTTTCTGGGCCTTATCTACAAGTCGTAGCAATGTGATGCTGCCTAAGAAAGGGTTGAAGCTGGTGTTTGTTGAGCAGTGCTTTCAGTAACTTTAGTACCTTCCCCATGAACACCAAGCCTTTTCCTCTTACCACCATGCCTATTCCCTTTTCCACCATGATCATGACTTTTACCACTTATATTTGATGCTAATAGACTTGCAACTCACTTGTTCTTGGTCCACAAAATCTAGCGATGTGATTACAGCAGACGTGATTTGGCAAATAATGGTGCTAGACAAAAAGTATTTGGTAGCTAGATTTTGGCAGATCTAGCAATGGCCCAGACTGTCATCAGCACAGAGGCGGGTGGCTTGGGAGGGTGGAGTAGAGAGATTGATGATGACTCAAGGTAGCAGCCAAACTGTTGATGATGGTGCAGGAGCTGAAGAAGAATGGAAGAGGAAGAGGCAATAGGCATAGAAGACTCAACAGATGAGGGAGATATTGATCACATTTCTGTTGTGCAAGGTTGGCAGGAGACAGCAGAGGAAGGAAGTGGAAATGTTACCCTGCCTCCACCAACATAAGGACTTGGGTCCTATGGATGTGCAAGACCCATGAGTGCCTTCTTGCTGCACTATCTGCAACATGATCCCCGGATTTCTAGGATTCAAATTAATGCCAACTACTGGGTTGCCACACTGTTAGATTCACAGTACTTGAGTAAATTTGGCCAAATGCTTCCCAAACTGGAAAGGAAGGCACGCATCAGGATTATCCAAAGAAGCTTTCAGACAATCTTAGACATAGTGCACATCACATTTCTACACTTTTAACCTAGAGAAAGTTGAGTCATCATCAAAGAAACTTTACCAGCAGCAGTGTATCTGTTACAAGCATTTTCTGGAAGTCATTTGACCTTTTTTCAGACAATCCTTTGCAATGCCAGAAAACAGGAGAAGTCTAACACATAGTAATTGCCTAGAGAGGATGGTGCAGTAGTATCTACAGCTCAATATCAATGCCATGACTGTGGAACTGAACACTTTTGCATTTTGGGCAAAAGTGGAAAAGTGGCTTGAGCTCACCACTCATGTCTTGGAGATTTTGTTATGCCCGGCAGCCAGTGTTCTCTCAAAACTTGTCTTCAGCCCTGTTGAGGGTTCCTGATGGATAAGCGCATGGCTGTTCACTGTCAGTGTAGGTTGTCTAATATTTATGAAGATGAACAAGTCATGGATCTCCAAGGACATTTCCACCCCAGTGGCCAACTAGGGAGATTGGTGTACTTTTTAGTTTGTTGCAATATTTCAACTATGGGGCAATTGTTGCCACTTTAGTGGTGGCTGTGCCTAATTTTTTTTATAGGAGGCTCTTATTGGGGTCGCTGTGTGGTGCATGACTTAAGCAAGTCTCTCTGAGCACAAATCTAGTCCTGACACTCCTGCACCTGTTCCTAAATAATCAACCCTAAAATGCTGGGCCTATGCCTCCTCCCTTGCTGCATTGTGGCCCAATCCAAAATCTGTAAGATGGATACTACTTTACTGTGGTCTGACACAAATTTTTGGAAAAGTGGGTGCTCTTATTAAGGTCTCCTTGCTGTGTGTTGCATGGCTTGAGTAGGGCTCTCTTAGCACAAACCTACTCCGGACGCTATTGCATTTGTTCCTAATTAATCAACCTTGAAATGTTGGGCCTTTGCCTCCTGCCTTTCTGCCAATGTAGCCAAATACAAAATGTATAAGACAGATACCTGTCAGATTTCTGGATCTTCTATTGGTCGTTTGTGCATCCTTGCCCTTTTCCAAGATAGCCTTTGCTCCATTGCTCCTGTTCATAAGCTCCTCCTTCCCTGCCTTTATAAACCTTAGTCTACCTTCCAGTCATTCTTGATTATTCAGTTTAAATTCCTGGCTTTGTGCTCCCTGTGTTTCTCAAGAGTTCCTCCTCCTGCAAATTAGCTCTGGCTTTTCCAGTGTCTGTAGTTTCACCTCCAGCTACCATGCCTGCTTCAGTGCTTCTCATGCAAACTCGCTCCTAGTGATGTTGCCTTTGACTTTGTTTTAAGCCTGCCTGCTTTTGAGGTTTCTTAGTTTATATTATGCAGAAGTGTAGTGAACTGCACTGGACTGTGCTGGATTGTGCTGTACTTTAACTACACTGCTTCAGGTTCAGGACTTATTCTCTGTAACTACCACTCCCAGGCATTCCTAGGTATATGACCTGCCCCCCCACCCCAGGGCTGTGGGATACTCATAACTGGGCTGCAATACTGCTGGGGAGTCACAGGGGTCGAGGCCCAGCTCCGTGACCCTGACGATGTCAATAAAAATTCAGGGACTTTGATTTTGAGGATAAAGGTCGTCGACGCCACCTACGGTGTTCGGCCAGGGATGACCGACGTTGCAGTTCAGACCTCCGGGGCAGATGATGATGCAGCCAGATGTTGTCGCTCCCAATAGGTGGAGCGGTGCCCCGGGGCAGGTGTAAAAGTCAATAGTATAGATGGTAGTGAAGTTGCAGTGCAGGGCAGGGGACACCAGAATAATTTGAGGACAGAGCTGATGCAGTTCCGCACTTTAATTCATGGGTTTCAGGTGCTAAAGTCCATCCGAGTGCTGTGTCCTACAAGCCAGGGGTCCAGCCACTCCCAGGTAGATTGGAAAACACTTAGCCGGCACCCTGTTCTGTGTACCTTTTCCTGGTCGTCTCTCTTGTGCTGGCTCTCTCCCACCTGCCCTGAACCTCACGCTCAGTGTCCTGCACCGGTGGTCTCGGACCCTAGTGAGCGACATACTCTTCATCCCCTTTGGCCCTATCTGACCACCTTTGCAGCAAATGGTGTGGATTTGGCTGCTGCTCCTGGAGAAGCAGCAGCATCTGGTTGGCTAGCTGAGGCCTCAAGTCTCCTCTACTATTCCTGGCCCGGTGACCCTCTGCGGCACTGGTCCCTCCACTTGCCTGTGACCGGCAATAGATTCTAGCCCCACGAGTAGATTTCTCACTTCCCGTGTCTCTGGGACCTTCTTTCTATGTAGCTCCTGCCTGGCTCCCTCTGTTTCTCTCTCTCTTCCTCTCCGGGACAAGCTCCTTTAGCTCTAGTCCTCTGGTCTCAGCCCTTCTCAGCTCCCTGTCTGGAGCAAAACTCTCCTTCTCCTTCCTCCTTCACTGCTCTCTTGCTGCTCTCTCTAACTGAACTCAACCCCCACTTCCTGGTGTTCCCCTCTAAACTGTCCTGCTCTTCATGTTTTTTCCTCTAAGTGGCTCCCCTTCCTACAGTTCCACACATCACCCTATCTTAGCCCCAACTCCAGCCAGGGATGGGGGTTTGATCAGTCCCGCCACCTATCTGGCCTGGAGTGACTAGTGGTGCATGTGGTGTCAGTGGGTACCAGGTAGTGTCCACTCCTTACCTGGGGTGGGGGTACCACACCTCTGGCTAAGGTGCAGTACCTCTGTGGTGACTGGACCCTCAGGGGCGCCACATATAACTAAACTCACAGACCATTTCTGCTTTTGCTTCTTACTAAGTGTACTGCGTCTGAGAGACTTCCCCTTTTGGCTATACTGAGAAAGAATTATTTCAAGAGATTTTTCAGTTTATTGCATGTTTGATAAGCTTGCTCACTTTCCTGCATCTCACATTTGTTTTCTGCCACGTGTGTTCAATACAGACTTGTTCACCTTTAAAAACTAGGTCTCAGTGTGTCTTTGCTACCATTACTATTCCTGAGTAAAACCTTACAATACATTAGAATACCACTTTACTGTGGTCTGACATACATTTTTAGAAATGTGGGGACTCATCGTAGGGTCTCCTTGCTGTGTTTTATTTGATTTGAGCAGGGCTCTCTGAGCACAAACCTACTCCTGACACTACTACAACTATTCCTAAATATTCAATCTTGAAATATTGGGCCTGTTCCTCCTTCCTTTCTGCCTTTGTTGACTAATCCAAAATCTATAAAATGAATACCACTTTATTGTAGTCTGATACTAACTTCTGGAAAAGTGGGAACTTTTGTTAGTGTCTCCTTGCTGTGTGTTGCATAACATGAGCAGGGCTCTCTGAGCACAAACCTACTCCAGACACTCGTGCACTTGTTCCTAAATGATCAAAATTGAAATGTTGGCCCCAGGCCTTTCTGCCATTGTGGTCCAATCCAAATTGTATAAGATGGATACCACTTTACTGTGGCCTGACACTAATTTTTGGAAAAGTAGAGACTCTTGTTAGGGTCTTGTTGCTGTTTTGTGCATGACTTGAGCAGTGCTCTCTAAGCAGAAACCTTCTTCGGAGACATGCCTACACCTGTCAATCATCCTCATTTTACTCTCTCCTTTTTACTTAATGTAGAAAACTGCTGCCACTTTTTCCCTTAACCTTATCCATCTGTCAATTCAGACTACCGTATATACGCGTGTATAAGCCGACCCGTGTATAAGCCGACCCCCCTACTTTTGCCCCCAAAACCTGGGAAAACCTATTGACTCGTGTATAAGCCGAGGGTGGACCCCACGGGCAGCAGCGGTGGTATACAGCCCCCCAGGACAGCTGTGGTAGTATACAGGCCTCCCAGTGGTATATACAGCAGCCCCCCAGTGGTATATACAGGCAGCTTCACACCAGTGGTATATACAGCAGCCTCCCCAGTGGTATATACAGCCCCAGCAGTATTACAGCAGCCTCCCCCAGTGGTATATACAGGCGCCCACCCAGCAGTATATACAGCAGCCCCAGTGGTATACAGCAGCCTCCCCAGTGGTATATACATTCCCCAGCAGTATTACAGCAGCCTCCCCAGTGGTATATACAGGCCCCAGCAGTATATACAGCAGCCCCAGTGGTATACAGCAGCCTCCCCAGTGGTATATACAGGCCCCAGCAGTATATACAGCAGCCCCCCCAGTAGTATATACGGCCAGCAGTATTACAGCAGCCTCCCCAGTGGTATATACAGGCCCCAGCAGTATATACAGCAGCCCAGTGGTATACAGCACCCTCCCAGTGGTATATACAGCCCCACAGTATTACAGCAGCATCCCAGGGTATATACAGGCCCAGCATATATACAGCAGCCCCAGTGGTATACAGCAGCCTCCCCAGTGGTATATACAAGCCCCAGCAGTATTACAGCAGCCTCCCAGTGGTATATACAGGCCCAGCAGTGTATACAGCAGCCCCAGTGGTATACAGGCGCCCCCTCCCCATCAGTGGTATACAGGTGCCCCCCCTCAGTGGTATACAGGGCCCCCCCTTGCTGCCGCACACCTGTAAAGTAATAGATCATTATACCTTTCCCTGTCGCTGTCACCGCTCTGACACCGCTCTCCCGGGTGTTCATGCTTCTTCCTGCTTGTGACCGGCGGGCGCAGGCAATGACGTCATTGCCTGTGCGCCGAAGGAGGAAGCATGAAGATCCGGAGGAGCACGGTGTCAGAGCGGCAACAGCGACAGGGATAAGTATAATGATCTCTTACTTTACAGGTGTGCGGCAGCAAGGGGGGGCCCTGTATACCACTGATGGGGGGGGGCGCCTGTATACCGATGTATATGACTCGTGTATAAGCTGAGGGGGGGACATTTCAGCACATTTTTTGTGCTGAAAAACTCGGCTTATACACGAGTATATACGGTAAGTTTCATCTACCTCTGAAATTTAAGTGAATGTGAGCCACATCCTATTTTGAACTGATTTTGAAGAGTGTGCATGCTGGCACAGACCATGCCTCATGCACCCATGATACTCCATAACACTATTTGTACTCTAGGTATATTATTGTCCCTTTTCCTCGTCTCTTGCACTAATACAAGCGGTTTTGCAGCTTTAGAACACCTTTGAAGGTTTGTTATTAGGGATGGGTGAATCTACTCGGTGAATCTACTCGTTACTACTCTGTACTTGCCGAGTAGTAAGGGATTCGCCCGACTCGTTACTGTGCGAGTAATCGCAGGGATTACTCGCACAGTAACGAGTCCGGTCCCCCCCCGTCCTAAGTTAGGACTAGGCTGGGGGAGCGAGCAGGGAGCGAAGGAAGGGAGGGGGAAAAAATACCTCTCTTCCGGCTGTCATCTCTGTGCTGGGCTCCGGGTCCTGCGGGCTGCGGCAGCTCCAGGGTTCTAGAGCCCGCCTGCTCTCCCTGTGTACAGACATATATGTCTGTGCACAGAGATGTAGCAGTGCTGAGATTGTTCTCAGTCTGCTCACTCCCTGTGCATAGACATGTATATCTATGCACAGGGATGTAGCAGTGGACATCGCGTTTTGGACTACGTCGGACGGAAGAGGATTTTTTTAATTAAAGATGGAGTCCCTAATGGCTTTTTTTTTTTTATTTCTAATAAAAAAATGTTTCTCTGTGTTTTGTTTTTTTTAAAACAATTTAATAGAAATTATTGGAGGTCATGTCTAATATTGGCGTGACCGCCATAAATTTTGGGCTTAGGGCCAGCTGATAATACAAAGCTGGCCCTAACCTCTTTATTACCCAGTGAGGCACCGCACCAGGGCCACTGGAAGAGCGGGGTTCAGCGCCAGAGGATGGCGCTTCAATGAACGCACCATCTTCTGGGGCGGCTGAGGGCTGCAATTTGCAGCGGGGGGTGCCCAGAAAGCTTGGGCTTCCCTGCACTGCGGATACCAGCCCCCAGCTGCCTAGCTGTACTTGGCTAGACATAGAAATTGCCCGTCGCTGCCTGCTGGATCCGGCTAGTTACAGAAATACGGCGAAGCCCACGTTATTTTTTTCTGAAAAATCAATAAAACAATCCTAAAAAGGGACGGCATCTTTATTAACCCCTCGCCCATGGTCCAGGGGTTAATAAAGATGCCGTCCCTTTTATTTGTATTGTTTTATGGATTTGTCAGAAAAAAATTTGACATGGGCTTCGCCATATTTCTGTAACCAGCCGAATCCAGCAGGCAGCGACAAGCTGCCCACAACCCCCAGGTGCCTATTTGTACCTGGCCGGACACAAGAATATAGGCGAGCCCAATTTTTTTATTATTTCATGATTTTCATGAAATATTTAAAAAGAATGCGTGGGGCTCCGCGCAATTTCTATGTCCAGCCAGGTACTGCTAGGCAGCTGGGGGCTGGAATCCTCAGCGCAGGGAGGCCCAAGCTTTCTGGGCACCCCCCGCTGCAAATTGCAGCCCGCAGCCGCCCCAGAAGATGGTGCGTTCATTGAAGCGCCATCCTCTGGCGCTGAACCCCGCTCTTCCAGCGGCCTTGGTGGCGGTGGCACGCTGGGTAATAAAGAGGTTAGGGCCAGCTTTGTATTATCAGCTGGCCCTAAGCCCGAAATTTATGGCGGTCACGCCAATATTAGACATGACCGCCATGAATTTTCAGTAATCAATATAAAAAAAAAGCACAACACAGAGAAAAATAATTTTATTAGAAATAAAACAGAAGACAATTAGGGACTCCATCTTTATTTAAAAAATCCTCTTCCGTCCGACGTAGTCCAAAACGCAATCTCAGCTCTGCTACATCCCTGTCTGTGCTTAGATACACAGGGATGAAGCAGAGCTGAGAACTGGCTAAACAGTCAGTCAGTATGACCTGAGCTGAACCCTGCTGTCAGCCAGACTCGCTCTGCTGCCAGAGATTCCCGAGCGGTGACGGAAGTTAATTTATTCACTGCTTCTGTCACCATTCGGGAATCTCCGGAAAGAGCAGCAGAGACTCGGGGAGCGAGTCTGCGGCCGGCACCGGAGGAGGCAGCGGTAAGTAGCCGTCCGGTCCGGTGCACCCCCCACCTTCTCCAAGCCGCTGGCTTTAAAAGAATAATATGGGGATTTGCAGGTTTTTCCTCTGCTGCCAGACCCCTTATAGGAGGGTTTTATTGAAGCTCATTTTATATTAAACAATTAGACAGAATCGCAGCTGTTTGGCACAATACAGTAAATTTACAACAGTTCTGTCTTGTATTAAGACACAGATCTCTTTCTACATTATGCAGCTGTCCAGGCCCGGACTGACAGGAGGGACTAGCGGGAGTTCTCCCGATTGGCTGGTGATGGTGGTGTGGGCGGGAGCCGCAGCGCCCGCTCCTGTGGCCGCAGACCAGCTTTAAATAATTTTGCGGGGAGTCAGCGTGCCACAGCATTGAGCTGCATGCTGCATAATGGGCCACGTGCCCTGGATTCATTAATGCTGCTGGCTCTTTACCATTTTTTAATGACGCACAGCCATGATTGCGAACGTGCGGTGGTGGTAACTTGGTGGTGGTAACTTGGCCCGCGCGTACGCACATACCTGCTGAGGCTGACATTATCCTCTGTATGCCGGCTCTTACTACTGCCTTGGATGTCGGTATCAGGTGGGCTGCAGCCGCTGCTTGCCTGCATCGCACAGGCTTGGTGAGTGACAAAGTTGAGGGCCCCTGGACTGCATCATGCATATTTCTCATGTCAACTCCTCATGTTTACACAGTACATTAGATAGGATGTACTGAGACTGTGGCTATGCTTATTTAATGTATATCCTCAGCCCCAGTATGTCCTGTACAATGTATATACACACTGAGGCCCAGGAATATATTTTAAATAGGATATATTGGGGCTAGTGAATATATATTAGATATATACTGCTCCAGCCTCAGTATATCCAATCTAATGTACTGTATAAACCTTAGCCCCATTGTATACATACATTAGACAGGATATACTGGGGTTAAGGTATATACATTAGATAGGATATACAGGAATGTGGTATATAGTATATATCTCATCCCTGTATATTCTATCTAATGTACATTCCTCACCCTCAGTATATGTTATATAATGCATATACCCCAACCCAGTATATCCTGTCTAATGTTTATACGTCAGCACCGTATATCCTATCTAATCTATATTTCCCAGCCCCAGAATGTCCTGTGTAATGTATACACTGGGGCTGAGGTATACACATTACATAATTATAGCCTCAGCCTCAAAATATCCTATATAATGTACTGTATAAACCTCAGTCCCAGGGTAAACATCACACAGGACATACTTGGATTTTAGATTAGATAGGATATATGGTGCCAAGGTATATACATTAGATAGGACATGCTGGGGCTGAGGTATATAGTATATACCTCAGCCCTAGTATACTCTTTCTAATATACATAGTTCAACCCCATACAGCCTATAGTGTATAGTGTTGAGTCCACACTGTATACTATTCTACATACACACTGCACAGTACCACTTCTGTCCTGTATATTGGGTGTAATCCTCAGCATCTGTATTTTGCTATATATATTCACTGCACAGTACCACTTCTCCGGTCCAGTATCCCTGGGTGTAATCCTCAGTATCTGTATTATTCTGTATATATACACTGCACAGTACCACTTCTCTTGTCCTGTATAATGGATGTAATCCTCAGTATCTGTATTATTCTGCATATGTACACTGCACAGTACCACTGAGGTGGTATTGGACTTTGTGAATTTCAGCATTTAAATGTTGTTTGATTATGATTATCCTGAACAAGGAAGTCATCACTTCTCTTCTGTATAGGTGATGACATTCTCTTCGCAGTGGAACAGTGTTGGCTGCGGATCATTCAGGATACTCTCAAGCGTGTTGACAACAGAACTGAGCTTTAATTAGCAACAAACGGGTATGGATATGAAGGTCTTTGTGGAAACAGGAATATACATATATTTGCAGCATCAGCAAGCTGCTTCTCTCATGCACAAACACAGGAAACTGGTTACAGTCACATAGTATTTTCTGTGTGTTTCAGCCTCTGATAGTGATTTTTTTTTCTTTTTAATCTAAGTTTATACACAATCCACAAACCTAGCTATACAACACTTACATACACAGGAATGGAGATGTTGCACTAAACATATTCCAACAATCAGACCGCTGGGACCCCACAATCCGGGGAAACATGGCTTTGGAGAGTAACATGTAAATGGAGCTGCAGTTGATTTCCCTCTGTTGCACCATTCACATGTGGCTCTTCAGATAACACCTTTAAGAAAGTGTTGAGAGGCATTACAATGTAAAAGCTAAATTAATGGATCGGGGCTGATGGGTGTTATAGTATGTGGGCTGGTGGGGCTTGTTTTCCAGGGCCGCTTTTTGTTCCCAGTCCGGCCCTGCAGCTGTTACATCCATATTACCTACCCTGTTCTAACTATGTCTGCTTTTATGGCCAAGTGCGGCTGGGTTCACTTTGCAGGCTGCATTGGTGATAAAGAAAGCATTATTGTTGGTATCACTAAGTGGCGTCACAAGCTTTGTCTAGTCAACAATTAATAGTATCGCAGGGACTTGTGGACCTAATATCCAATGGAGAGATGAAGAATAGGTGTGTGATGTCCATCTGCTCAGCATGAGTAATCATCTCATTTCTGTGGCTTATTTGCAGCACCACATCCTACTTAAACATTCAGCATTATGCTGGGAATTACCAGTTATTAGTTTGTTTTCTATTTGTATTCTATTTGTACTCTGGCGATACTTGTGTGGCTTCATTCCTGATCCTGACATAGTTTACTTCTCTATATTTATTCATTTATCCATCTTAACACTATACCTTGCTACTCTTTTTTTTCTTTAAAGGGAACCTGACAGCTCGTTCTACCTCTCTCTACTACTACCTGTCCCTGCACCTTCCTAGCTGATCCCTAACCATCCCTATCTGATCTAAAAGTGCCCTATAAAATTTAAATGACAACCTGATATCTGAAACCAGATATTTACCCGACTATGATTTGTTTATACTTTCGGATTTTGACCCACCCTTGTTAGACCACTCCTACCTCAGGTTCGCTCCTCTGGCCAACATCTACTCCATGGATGCAACCGTAATGGCATCATCAAGTCCTAATACCTGTACAAGGGTTAAAGTGTTAAAGCCAGTGTTTCTTTGGGACCAGCTAGGTATACAGGGTGGGCCATTTATTTGGATGCACCTAAATAAAATGGGAAAGGTTGATGATAACAACTTCCTGTTTGTGGCACATTAGTATATGGGAGCGGAATAACTTTTCCAGATGAGTGGTGACCATAGTGGCCATTTTGAAGTTGGCCATTTTGTATCCAACTTTATTTTTTTCAATGGGAAGAGGGTCATGTCATATCAAACTCATTGAGAATTTCATAAGGAAATCAATGGTGTGCTTGGTTTCAACATAACTTTATTCTTTCATGAGTTATTTACAAGTTTATGACACTTATAAAATGTGTTCAAAGTGCTGCCCATTGTGTTGAATTGACAAAGCAACCCTCCTCTCCCACTCTTATAACAACACCACAGAAAAAATGCTAGCACAGGCTTTCTCTATCCATTGTTTCAGATGCTGCCCATCTCGTATCCTGACAGCATAGACAATTGCCTTCAGATGAGTGATGAGGCAAACTTTTTTGTGAATGGTGAAGTTAACAAACAAAACCAGCGCTATTGGTTTGACACTAACCCACAGTGGATAGATCCCTCCAAGACTGTTGAACACAAAAATGTATGGGTTGGTGTGGTATATGGGGTACAAAGATAGTGGGGACATTCTTCATCAATGGAAACCTCAATGTCACTGGATATCTGAATTATGTAGCAATTTCAGATATCCAGTGGCATTGAAGTTTCCATTGATGAAGAATGGCCCCACTATCTTTGAACCCCATATACCACACCATACCATCCATTTTTGTATTCCAACAGTCTTGGAGGGATCTATCCACTGTGGGTTAGTGTCAGACCAATAGCGGTGGTTTTGCTTGTTAACTTCACCATTCACAAAAAAGTTTGCCTCATCCCTCATCTGAAGGCAATTGTCAGTTTCTTGTGCCACGTGTATCGTGGGAGTGTGGATTTTGCAGCAAGCTGGACACGCGCATATACTGGTTGTGAGTTGTCACAACCGAGGTGAGCAAAACCATATTGTGCCACAGACTTTCTTTGCCCACCAAAGATAAGACCCTATGCGCTCTTTTGTCTCATTTATTTAGATTTTACCCGAGTAGGGGATCTCACTGAACCCTCTTGAATTTACAGTTGTGGCCAAAAGTATTGAAACCCCTGCAATTCTGTCAGATAATACTCAGTTTCTTCCTGAAAATGATGGCAATCACAAATTCTTTGGTATTATTATCTTCATTTAATTTGTCTCCAATGAAAAAACACAAAAAGAATTGTCCTAAAGCCAAATTGGATATAATTCCACACCAAACATAAAAAAGGGGGGGGACAAAAGTATTGGCACTGTTAGAAAAATCATGTGATGCTTCTCTAATTTGTGTAATTAACAGCACCTGTAACTTACCTGTGGCACCTAACAGGTGTTGGCAATAACTAAATCACACTTGCAGCCAGTTGACATGGATTAATGTTGACTCAACCTCTGTCCTGTGTCCTTGTGTGTACCAATGGCACTGTGGCTAACCTCCCTAGATATGGACGGAAAAGAAAAATTGACGAGAGATTTTAACGCATGAATGTGCGGATGGTGGATAAAGAACCTCGACTAACATCCAAACAAGTTCAAGCTGCCCTGCAGTCCGAGGGTACAACAGTGTCAACCAGTACTATCTGTCGGCGTCTGAATGAAAAGGGACTGTATGGTAGGATACCCAGGAAGACCCCACTTCTTACTCCAAGACATAAAAAAGCCAGGCTGGAGTTTGCCAAAACTTACCTGAGAAAGCCTAAAATGTTTTGGAAGAATGTTCTCTGGTCAGATGAGACAGAAGTAGAGCTTTTTGGGCAAAGGCATCAACATAGAGTTTACAGGAGAAAAAAAAAGGCACTCAAAGAAAAGAACACGGTCCCTACAGTCATACATGGCGGAGGTTCCCTGATGTTTTGGGGTTGCTTTGCTGCCTCTGGCACTGGACTGCTTGACTGTGTACATGGCATGATGAAGTCTGAAGACTACCAACAAATTTTGCAGCATAATGTAGGGCCCAGTGTGAGAAAGCTGGGTCTCCCTCAGAGGTCATGGGTCTTCCAGCAGGACAATGACCCAAAACACACTTCAAAAAGTACTAGAAAATGGTTTGAGAGGAAGCACTGGAGACTTCTAATGTGGCCAGCAATGAGTCCAGACCTGAATCCCATAGAACACCTGTGGAGAGATCTAAAAATGGCAGTTTGGAGAAGGCACCCTTCAAATATCAGGGACCTGGAGCAGTTTGCCAAAGAAGAATGGTCTAAAATTCCAGTAGAAAACAACGCGTTTCGACACACAAATCGGCGTCTTTCTCAAGTGGATGAGGGGCCCCTGCTCAACCCTCTTATATATACCTATCACATGATCTTAACTAGTCATTCATTAGCAACATCTGTTACACTCATTATACTCTCCTATGCTTGTTGTTATTACTGCAATAGGCTACAAGCTCTATGTATACATTCTAAATCATAATGTCATATTTTAAATGACAACATTTCTGACAATATTGGTAAAACACGTTAGAAAACCTAATAAAAAATTATAAAAAGAGGAGCATTAGCAATCTCTTAAAGAATTTCACAAATGATTCATTTACTCTGATTCTTTAGCAATTTTTTTTTTTTTAACAAGTTTTTTGGCAAGTTTTTTTAGACAAGTTTTTTGGCAAGTTTTTTAGCAAATTTTAGGCAAGTTTTTTAGCAAGTTTCTTTATCTAGTTTTTTAGCAAGTCTTTTGGCCAGTTTTTTAACTAGTTTTTTAGCTAGTTTTTTTAAATAGTATTTTAGTAAGTTTTTTGGCAAGTTTTTTTAGACAGGCTTTTTGGCAAGTTTTTTGGCAAGTTTTTTTTTAGCAAGTTTTAGGCAAGTTTTTTTAACTAGTTTTTTAGCAAGTTTTTTGGCAAGTTTTTTAACTAGTTTTTTAGCAAGTTTTTTAACTAGTTTTTTGGCAAGTTTCTTGGCAAGTTTTTTGGCAAGTTTTTTAACTAGTTTTTTAGCAAGTTTTTTAACTAGTTTTTTAGCAAGTCTTTTGGCCAGTTTTTTAACTAGTTTTTTAGCTAGTTTTTTTAAATAGTATTTTAGTAAGTTTTTTGGCAAGTTTTTTTAGACAGGCTTTTTGGCAAGTTTTTTGGCAAGTTTTTTTTTAGCAAGTTTTAGGCAAGTTTTTTTAACTAGTTTTTTAGCAAGTTTTTTGGCAAGTTTTTTAACTAGTTTTTTAGCAAGTTTTTTAACTAGTTTTTTGGCAAGTTTCTTGGCAAGTTTTGTTAGCAAGTTATGTTAGCAAGTTTTTTAGCAAGTTTTTTAGCAGTCTTTATGCAAATTTTTTAGCAAGTTTTTTGGCAAGTTTCTTTTGGCAAGTTTTTTTTTTTTTTTTTTTTTTTTTTTAGCAAGTTTTTTGACACGTTTTTTAGCAGATTTTTGGCAAATATTTTAGCAAGTTTTTTCCAGAAAGAGGTTCAGCCCTTCTGGGGATAATGTCCCCAGTTTAAAAATCCAGTAAGATTCCTTTCTGTTTATTGTATTCATTATATCATGACAATGATTATTTATCTGATCAATTATTGTTAACTTTTCAGGAAATAATGTACAGACAGGTAAGGGGTTGTGCGATGGGCACCAGATTCGCCCCAAGTTATGCAGGCCTTTAGATGGGGGCTTTTGAGTTGGTGACCATCGCACATTCCCCCCTTGGTATCAAACATATCAGGTTCTTTAAAAGGTAGATAGATGACCTCATATTCATATGGTCAGGTACTAAAGAGGAGGCAATCGCATTTACAGAGGATTTAAATCGAAACAATTGGGGGTTAGAATTTACACTGAATCTCTCCAGCTCCCATATTCAATTCCTTGATCTCTTGATCAAAATAGACAGCAAAGGAGAAATAAGTACTCCCACCTTTTTAAAGAAGTGGATGTGAATAGCTATTTAAACTTCACTAGTAGCCATCTCCCCTCATGGATTCGCAATATCCCATATGGGCAATATTGGAGAATTAGAAAAATCTGCACTCATTATGATGATTATCTTCATGAAGCTGAGATATTGAAGAATAGATTTAAAGAAAAAGGCTACCCGAATAAATTACTACGGGATGCATTTATAAAATGCGGGCAATTCACACAAAAGAGCTGTTTAAAAAAATAGAAGATCGTAGAATGGAGAAATTGATTAATAATCAGATCGATACAAAGAATAATTATCGCTGTAATCTGATAACTACTTATAACCAATCCCATAAAAACATCTATAAATTTATGAAAAAACTTTGGTTTCTTTTAAAAGGGGACCCAATACTGACAAAATTGATTCCTGAATAAATCCGAAAATTATTTTCAGGAAAGGAAAAAATTTACAGGCAATACTCGCCCCGAGTAGGATAAAAAGTATTCAAGAAATCAAAAATAATGGGAAATCTGATATAGGAGGATCCCCAATGGAATTGGGTTGTTATAGTTGCAGGTCGAAAAAATGTAAATGTTGTGAAATAATAAATCATGGTAGTAAAGTTTTTTTCTCAAATACCACCAATCAATCATTTATGATCAACCAGAGATTAGACCGTAATTCTAAAAATATTATCTATTTACTTGAGTGTCCTTGTAAATATCAGTACGTCGGGAGAGAACAATACAAAGCATGCGAGCTAGGCTCAATAAACATCGGCATAATATCCAAAAAGGCTTTATGCTCCACAGCGTCTCCCGACACTATGCCCAAATACACAACAAAGATTTCTCTACATTACGATTAACAATAATTGATCAGATAAATAATCATTGTCATGATATAATGAATACAATAAACAGAAAGGAATCTTACTGGATTTTTAAACTGGGGACATTATCCCCAGAAGGGCTGAACCTCTTTCTGGAAAAAACTTGCTAAAATATTTGCCAAAAATCTGCTAAAAAACGTGTCAAAAAACTTGATAAAAAAAAAAAAAAAAAAACTTGCCAAAAGAAACTTGTCAAAAAACTTGCCAAAAGAAACTTGTCAAAAAACTTGCCAAAAGAAACTTGTCAAAAAACTTGCTAAAAAACTTGCTAAAAAATTTTGCTAAAAGACTGCTAAAATACTTGCTAGAAATCTTGCTAAAAAACTTGCTAAAAAACTTGCCAAAAAACTTGCTAAAAAACTAGTTAAAAAACTTGCCTAAAACTTGCCAAAAAAAAAAACTTGCCAAAAAGCTAACCAAACAGCCTTTCTAAAAAAACTTGCTAAAAAAACTAGATAAAAAAACTTGCTAAAAAACTTGCCTAAAATTTGCTAAAAAACTTGCCAAAAAAACTTGCTAAAAAAACTAGTTAAAAAACTTGCCTAAAATTTGCTAAAAAACTTGCCAAAAAACTTGTTAAAAAAAAAAAAAAATTGCTAAAGAATCAGAGTAAATGAATCATTTGTGAAATTCTTTAAGAGATTGCTAATGCGCCTCTTTTTATAATTTTTTATTAGGTTTTTTAAAGTGTTTTACCAATATTGTCAGAAATGTTGTCATTTAAAATATGACATTATGATTTAGAATGTATACATAGAGCTTGTAGCCTATTGCAGTAATAACAACTAGCATAGGAGAGTATAATGAGTGTAACAGATGTTGCTAATGAATGACTAGTTAAGATCATGTGATAGGTATATATAAGAGAGGGTTGAGCAGGGGCCCCTCATCCACTTGAGAAAGACGCCGATTTGTGTGTCGAAACGCGTTGTGGTCGCACCCTGCAGCTTTGTGTAATAAACTTAAGGTAATTCTATGAAGGCTTGATCTTGTGTTACCTAGCGCCGCATTCTAACACCGCTCCTTCTATCATTCATACCTATTCTCCCTTCGGGGAGCGCGGTGTAGCGAGCAGCTTGGGCAAGTCCATAGGACCTGGCAGTGCATCATCCAAACTCCACCTGTGTTCATCACATGATCAGCCGGCTCTGAGGAGACAAGCAAGTGATTTCTACCAACTCAAGGAGTGTAAAATATCTTCTCTTCACACAGAGGTCTGATGATCATCAACTTTATGGACCCTATCTCTCTATACGCTTAATCTGGTTGTGCGGATTCATGCACAACCTGGAAAGGTTAGTGTTCATTTAATAGAACCACATTGTGGTGAAATTTAGTGGTGTGGCGCAACAGTGTTGTTTTTTTCTGTTTCATAAAATTCCAGCAGAGGGTTGTAAGAAACTCATTGATGGTCACCGGAAGTGGTTAATCGCAGTTATTTTGGCTAAAGGTTGTGCAACCAAGTATTAGGCTGAGGGTGCCAATACTTTTGTCTGGCCCTTTCTTGGAGTTTTGTGTAATGATCAATGTTTTGCTTTTTGCATCATTCTCTTTTGTGTTTTTTCATTGAAGATAAATTAAATGAAGATAATACCAAAGAATTTGTGATTGCAATCATTTTCAGGAAGAAACCGAGTATTATCTGACAGAATTGCAGGGGTGTCAATACTTTTGACCACAACTGTACTTGAGAAAGTTTTTATGTAGAGTAATGCTAAGCTTTATATTCTCGGTATTTATTGCAATATTCTAGTGGAGTACCTCCCATAAAGGGAAGAAAGAGTTACATGTTTAACTGTTATACTTTTTGAAATGCATTTTTAAAAAATGTTTGCATGTTTTAACACCTGTTTTTCCTCTGTTCCAGCCTCTGGATGTGCTATGTTTTACGGGGGGGTTATGTGGCGCCCCGGAGGGTCCAGTCACCACAGAGGTACTGCACCTCAGTCAGAGATGTGGTACCCAACTCTCCGGTAAGGAGGGGGCACTACCAGGTACCCACACAGTAGCATCCAACACCACATCACTCCAGGCCAGGGAACTTGGGTGGACCCTAGTTAGGGAGGGCCCCATCCCAGGCTGGAGGGGGATCTAGATAGAGTGTGTGGGTGGAGGAAGTACATAAGAGTAGAACACCAGGGAATAGTGAAGGAAGTAGAGAGAACATAGGATGTACGTTGGGGACGTAGGGAACATAACTGATGTTAGAAGACGCGTAGAAGAGTCGAGAAGGAGTGCAATTGGTGACAGGAGTCTGTCATGAGTGGAGTGGAAGAGAGACATCCTGGGGACTGGAGGGTGAGAGGCTCGTCCCAGGGCAAGGAAAGGAAAAGGCAGATGCAGGAGCCGGTGAGGGGCTCCAGAGACAGAGAAGATGTCCCAGGAGCACGGAAAGTAAGGGATCCACCTGTGGCACCTGAATCCATGCTGACCATGACTGGAGTTGGATGGAGGGACCAGGTCGCGGATGGGACCGCTCCCAGACTTGCAGAGAAACTATAGGACTCAATTAGCAAACCAGAGGCTTTGGTATCTGTATGTGCAACAGCCACATCCGCATACAATCGCTTAAAAGGCAGCCGCATAAGGTCAAGGGGACCAGGAAGACGTCGCCTGACAGGACCCAAGGCTGCAGGCTTGGGACATTGTGTGAGAGGCGCCGGGCAGGAGGGCGAGAGCCTGGGCAGTAAGACGACCCGGAAAGGCACACCAGAAGAGGGTCCCAGTAAAGTGCACCCAAGTTACCCTAGAGTTGTCTGGAACCCTGACCCAGAGGACACAGCACCTGGCTGTTTTTTGTAACCTGGAGAATTGTGAGAAGGGAGAAAAGTATGAAGACTGCATCCTGCTGTGTCCTCGGATTTATTTACTGCCGTGTGCTACATCAGTTGCAATAATCAATTTAACCTTATACCTGCCCTGGGGCCTCGCTCTACCCGTCGAGAGCTGACACATCTCTGCTGCATCACCAACTGCCCCAGTTGATCTGAACTGCAGCATCAGCCATCAATTGCCGAATGCCACAGGTGGCAACACAAATTAATTCCCCATATAAACTTCCTACTAACTAACCTGCTGAAGCGCCTTATACGGCGCGAAACGTCGTGCCCCCGTCCTCCCACCCGCATGCCACCACCTGCTGTGTGCACTGAAGCACAATAAAGAACCGCTGTTTATAGAAGCTCTGAGTGCGACTTCTTTTTCTTCTCCTATAATACAAAACTTCCCCCTTTTTTATGACATAGCCAGGGCCATGGAGCCGGGTCATGCTACTGTGACTTCCCCAAAGAACTGTTCAGCCCAGTTGCGAGTACCCCATGGCTTTGATGGTGGGCATGTCACTTGTAACACTTTATAATAAACAGGGTAGATATATACTCACAAGTTGCAAACCACAAAACATTCATGAAATAACTGTAATGGGAAAACTAGAGAAATATAAAAAAATAATACAAATTGAAAACTGAAAAATAACTTTATACTTCATAAAAAGAAAAAAAAATCAGTGGCACTCACCATTCTGCCTAAACCTTAATCTTTTATTTCCAGATTCATAAAACCATAGCAGGTACAGAAAAGCACAGCCAGCAGCATTCAAAGGACTACGGCCATTTTGTGCATAACTTGCACTTCATTGGTTTCTGATCAGGACCTGTTGAAGTGCAAGTTATGAACAAAACAGCCGTAGTCCTTTGAATCCTTTCTTTTTTTATATGAAGTACGAACTGTCTGATATTAGCGTGCACCATCTTTTGCCTTTTGCCAATTCTGACCGTCTAACTACATTGCTATATACCTTAGAGCCTGCTATTAAAACATTAAGTGGTGGGGAACATTCTCCTTTTTTATTACCTGAAAAACTAACTTTACATTATGCAATGAATAGGCTTCATATGCTGAAACCCTATTACCAGAATCAAGTAAGACTCTTGACTTAAATAAACTTTGCAGCCATTCCAAGCACATTTTAAAGAAACCCTTTACACTTTAGTCCTTTTGGGTTCAAAATGCTAGCAGCTTCTAAAATGAACAAGATTCAGTTACACTCTGTCCTAATTTGTCAATATATCACCACCTAGTGGTTCTGATGTGAACTGCAGGCTGTCAAGGGTTTTGTCAATGATGTCAAGATATTTATTAGTTTAATGAATTCAGGAAAATATATGGATGTACCTTGCTACAGAGCTCCATTGCACCCAACACCATCATATGCCAAATGTAGAGATTGATTCTATTTTAATGTATAACTTTTTTCATTTTTTGTACATTACCGATTAAAAAACTTATATAACAGTTAATTTACCTTTGAAGCCCCACCCGCTTGCACATATACAAACCCATACGCACACTCGCTGTTAAGCCTGGGCATACCTTACTTTTTCACCTTATTTTCTTTATGCCTTCTTGATTATTTCCTTTGTAATTTAGGAGATAATGTGCTTGTATAGCCTTTTACGTTTCTTTAAAAGTTTGACAAAATCAGGTAATCTCTAAAATTAAAATAGTTCACTTATCATTACGTTAAAACTTTATCTCCTATGAAAATTAAGTTGTTTGGATTCACAAACAATTCACAAGATGCAGAAAATAGAAGATAACCATCTTCCAATAATTTAGAAAAGATAGATGGAGTATAATGAAGAAACAGGCAAGAGACTGAGCGGTGTGGAAGAGATGCTACAGAATTAACGGAATGATTGAAGAGTGAAAAGGAAAGGTTACAGAGGTGAGAACAGTCATAACAACTCCTGTTAGTGATTCAGGAATACTTGGTCAATATTAACTCAATTTATCCCTGTAACATACAATATTGCAGTATTTGAGTCATTAGTGCGGGTATTGCTTTAAGATCAATTACCACAGTGCTGGTAATAATACAAACAATACAAAGACAATATCATCACCCGGAGAATAATAAACACAATATAAAGTATTAGTGAAGGCTGTTAATTACATTTTCACAGTGCCAGGAAAATTCTGTGCCTTAATTATAGCATGTAGTATTTTTAAAGGTAATTTGAGAACAGATCAACAGTCACTGGCATGAACTAATTGAATTAACAAAGTGACTGCTAATGACAATAAAAAATAAGCTTTCAGTCTGGTGAATTAAAAGTATACACTGTATTTCTTTTTATATGTTCCATTATTCCAGGGATGTAGTTATTGTTGACTTTAAAGTGTAACCACTGTTTATATTTTTAGTTAATAATAAAGTAGAACAAGAAATTTTAATGAACTTTCAAATGTACCGTATTTGTAAATAAAATCTGGTGGAAAACCATTCCTAAACCTTCCACAAGGTGCTCCCACTAGACTGTGTGTGAAGCAGACATATGTTCATTATCAGTCAGATCCATCTTCACACTGAATACGGGCATATAAGCATCTAAGGTGCGGGGCCTACACAGTGTGTGAGTTCCTGACTTAAACTGATGATGCGACAGTGTATTAGATTACCACAGGCTACAGCACAGTGCTGAGCAATGTCAGAATGTCAGGATCAGTGCAAACCTTTCTGTCCTTTCCTTGGCACAAGCTGCTCTTATCTTTCATCTGGCTCCTTCTCTGTTGACTCCTCACCCAGCTCAGAAAATCTCTTATCCTTTCTGTACTGTACATTGCACTGCTCAATATTATTGTCGATCCCCTGGGTATCAGGCTCGGTGGGTGTTTTCACAGGGATGTCACGGGTTGCAGCGCGTGAGCCCGTGGCCGAGGTGACACTTCAATAAGGGGTTATGTACAGGGGATAAGAGTTTGTTGTTGTCACATGACGCCACCTGTAGTACCTAGTGAGGGATCACCAGCACCGCCACAGTCCTATGGAGGGCGATGGTATTGCGGCAAGGGTAGTAAAGCTCCCTACAAGTGGAGCTGGTCCTCCGGGGCAGCGTTGAGGGAATGGGCAACTTGGAGTGGATAGGGAGTGATGGGGCAGTCTATATGGGCACCGGTAGCAGAGAGGAATAACTCACACACACCGCAGCAAGTCTCTTTTACCTTTTACTGGTGGTATTAGCAGGTAAATCCATCCAGAGCACTGTCAGGTGACCAGGTGCACAGTGAGTCTCCACAGCAAGTGGGTATAAGGCCTCTTCAGCTTCTCTGCAGTTACTAAAGCCCTGTCTGCATGCAGCCAGACTGGCCTCCTCCTCTCTTGGGTCCTCTCTCCCTCTCTCTCCTCCTGCGCGGTCCACGGGTTACCCTCTTTGATCACCACTGTCTCCTTTCTCACTATGGTGTCTGGCTCCCTTTTACTGGGTACGTAAGGGGACCGGGTGACTAAAGTCTCCACGGTGTGACGGGGTTTTCTGCAGTCCTATAGTGATCCTGCAGGTGAGGACCCCTGAAGTATGGTACGTCTTGGGTGAACCTCCACTGGTTCCTCTCTCCCTTGGCTCTGCTCCTTGCCTTCTGTCCCCACTCCTATGCTTAGCTCGAAGGCAGAATGGTGACTCCGGGTCACTGGTTCGGGCCTAACTGTGGCACCGATCACCAGAAAGTCTTCGCAGCTCTCCTAGCATCTGCACACTCTCACTAACTCCTCCCCCAGCAGCAGTATTTATAGGGGATCTCACCTAAAGGCTGTGAGTTGGGCTCTCCCTACTGTGCCAGGGTGGAAGGTGTTGCATGTAGTAGGTATCTGCTGTGAAAACCCAGCTGTGCAGTAGGGAAGTCTGTGGCTACCTGCGTGAGCAGGGCACCACATTATCAGCTGCTGGCCACATCCACACAGCCCTAATGTGCAGATTTTAAAAGCGCACTAAAAAGTTGAGAAAACAAGTCAAATGGCACAAAAAGCATTATCTTAGCTGCTATGTAGCGCATCATTAATAACCAGTGCAGTATTGTTTTTTCTTTCAATGAAATGACATTTACATTTTAACCCTTTAATTACAAGATCTGAAGGAGATATCTGAAGAGAGATCTGAAAGAGAAACACATATCAAACAGCCATAACTTTTATTTAACTGATATATTAGGCTATGTTCACACATACACATTTTTGTTGGCTTTATGCTGCGGTTTCTAGCTTGTTTTTCCATAATTTTATGCAAATATATGCAAAACATATGATATTCTATAAAAGTAATGCACACAGTGATTAATTTTCCTGTCGGAAATGTAAACCTGCTTGGTCTTTGCAATGTTTTTAGACAGGATATGTAAATCCTTTCAGCCTTTTTTGCATTGTTTTGATGACATGATGAAAATCAAGGAGAGAGAGAGATTTGCCATTTTTTACAAATCCTTTTTTATAAAGTTTCACAGATTACAGTTGAATTGTACAGTTGTACAAAATAAAAATCCCCACATGCAAAGACTGTACAGTATAAATTGTCCATTCATGAAGATGTGCGTCTCAGACCTGTCTGCATTCCATGTGACGATACACGTGTCATTGTCTGTAATCAATAAGTATGTGAGCTTAGTATAGCAAAACTTTAACCCCCAAAAAAAGAAAGAAAAGGGGGGGGAAAGAGAGAAAAAGAGAAATGAAAAAAAGAAAATTAAAAAATATAAGAAAAAGGACCCCTTCACCCACCCCCTGCCAACCCCTCAACTCCCACTCTATAGAAATGGTAATAACCATTCCACTTCTTAATAACTAGCTCTACCACCTCGCCCAGTGACGACTACCACGATACCGGTCATGTCTTGTGGTTGTTTCTCATAGAGTCGGTGACCTTCGGTGCATGTAAATCTTCTGAGGTATACCATTCCGTGTTACGGAAGGGATATACTAATTGATGGATGTCACCCCTGGAAAGTTGATCTATTATGAAAGGTCTCCATGTTGCAAAGAATTTAGTGTCCCTGTCCGCTTCCGCTTCCACCTTCTCAACCAGCATTGCCCCTTTCAGATCAGTCAATAGTTCTGATAGCTTCGGTGGCGCTACTGTCAAAAAGTGATGTAATATCAGTTATTTGTAAAGCACCATGATGGTGTGTAGTAATTTTCTCTGCGCCTTGTCTAGACACTGGTCCCCCAGGTTGTGAAATATCCACAATAAGCAGTTTAGTGGGACACGATGCTGTAGTATGCATTCTGTCCAGCTTTTCACTACCTTCCAGGATTGAAGGATAACCTTGCATTCCCATATCCCATGGAACATGTCTACCCCCTTGTCCCCGCATTTTGGACATGACTGTTTTCTATCTGGATGGGTCTTGTTGGGTGGTATATTGAACCCCAGGATTGCCCCAGACATCACTCTGAAATAGGTGTCTCTCCACTTTTCATGTCGTGTTGCTAAGGACCAAGATATTTGAATATCTTCCAGGATAAACCGAGCTTGATTTTCAGTGCCTTCCAAGCCCCCTCATGTCTTTGAAAATGATCAAATTTTTCACCCAAGGGTCCACTGTTGCACCCATTGAATGTAGAATGGCTACTGGGTCCCATGCTATGCACCCCTCTGACTCAAGTGTAGTCTAAGTGTTTGCTAGTGTGTTTCAGCCAGTCTAAGATATGCCTCATCAGACATGCTAGTGTGTCGCCCCAGGGTATGGGGTACTCGGGAATCAGGCGGCAGAAGGGTTAACTGTGTCACGGGGAATGGTGGCCGCACCTGATCCTGTATCCTGGGCACTGCTCTCTTGAAAAGGGATTATATACAGGGGAGTATTTACAGTTTATAGATGCCGTGACGCCACCTGCAGTACCTGGTGATGTTCACCAGCGCCGCTACAGTCCTCCGGTGGTCGATGGTATTGCGGCAATGATGGTGTAGTCCTCCGCAGGCAGGACTGGGACCTCCGGGGCAGTGTAGTGTGAAGGGACAGGTTGTAGTGGAGCGGAGATTGTTTAGGGAGAGCTGAGGTAGTCTATAGAGGATACTGGGAGCAGAAGGGAAGAATGCACACACACTGAGAAGTTTATTTTACCTTTTAATGAGGTCTTGAGCAGGTAAAACGTCCAGGGCACAGACGGGTGACAGGGTTGCGCAGTGGGTTCCCACAGCAAGTGGGTATAAGGCCTCCTCTGCTTGAGTATTTATTGAAGCACAGCCTGCTGTAGCCTGACTTGCCTCCACTCTCTTCCTTGTTTGTTTCCCTCTCCTCCTGTGCGGTCTCCGGGATAACCCTCTCTGGACACTGCAGGCTGGTCTGCTGTTCCTGGCTCCCTCTCTTGACCATCTTGGGAGACCGGGTAGCTGTAGCTTCCATGGTGCAACGGGGTTTTCTGGGAGCCTATAGTTCCTCACAGGTGCGGATCCCCAATATCCGGCGTCTCTCCTGGGACGAACTCCCTTCGGCTCTTTGCTCCCTTCTCTGCTCTGGGCTCCCTGCCTTCAGTCCCACTATGGCTTGTGGGATGCTGAAGGGCCACTCCGGGTCACTGGCTCGGGCCTAAACGCAGCACCGATCCCCAGGACTTCCTTGCAGCTCTTCTAGCATCTGCACACACTCTGACTAGCTCCTCCCCAGCAGCAGTATATATAGGGGATCTTGCCTAAGGTCAGCAAGTGGTGCTCCCCCTACTGTGCCGGGGTGAAAGGTGTTGTTCGTAGTACGTACCTGATGTCGAAACCCAGCTGCGCATTAGAGAGATCTGTGGTTACCTGCGTGAGCAGGGCGCCACACTATGTTTTAACCTCGTATATTAGGTGATCCTAGTCCACCTTCGTCTCGTATAAGCATCAGTGTGCATCCCCTAATTCTTGTTTTTTTTACCCCTCCAAAGAAAGGTTGTGAAAGCTGTATTCATCCTATTTACGTTGATGTGGCAAAGTAAAAGGGGGATTGTTTGAAGTGGATATAGGAGCCTAGGAAAACTACACATCTTAATAAGGTGGCACCTCCCCAGCAAGGATAATAGCAAATCTCTCCACCTCTCCAGTTCTGTGACTATTTTGTTGATTAACGGGTCATAATTTAGCCTGTATATGTCTCTTGTATCTCTTCCTAGATACAGTGTTGGCCAAAAGTATTGACACCTCTGCAATTCTGTCAGATAATACTCCGTTTCTTCCTGAAAATGATTGCAATCACAAATTCTTTAGTATTATTATCTTCATTTAATTTGTTTTCAATGAAAAAACACAAAAGAGAATGAAGCAAAAAGCAAAATATTGATCATTTCACACAAAACTCCAAAAATAGGCCGGACAAAAGTATTGGCACCCTCAGCCTAATACTTGGTTGCACAACCTTTAGCCAAAATAACTGCTATCAACCGCTTCTGGTAACCATCAATGAGTTTCTTACAATGCTCTGCTGGAATTTTAGACCATTCTTCTTTGGTAAACTGCTCCAGGTCCCTGATATTTGAAGGGTGCCTTCTCCAAACTGCCATTTTTAGATCTCTCCACAGGTGTTCTATGGGATTCAGGTCTGGACTCATTGCTGGCCACCTTAGAAGTCTCCAGTGCTTTCTCTCAAACCATTTTCTAGTGCTTTTTGAAGTGGAAACCTCCACCATGTTTGACTGTAGGGACCGTGTTCTTTTCTTTGAATGCCTCTTTTTTTCTCCTGTAAACTCTATGTTGATGCCTTTGCCCAAAAAGAGAGAATATTCTTCCAAAACATTTTAGGCTTTCTCAGGTAAGTTTTGGCAAACTCCAGCCTGGCTTTTTTATGTCTCGGGGTAAGAAGTGGGGTCTTCCTGGGTATCCTACCATACAGTCCCTTTTCATTCAGACGCCGACAGATAGTACTGGTTGACACTGTTGTACCCTCGGACTGCAGGGCAGCTTGAACTTGTTTGGATGTTAGTCGAGGTTCTTTAGTCACCATCCGCACAATCTTGCGTTGAAATCTCTTGTCAATTTTTCTTTTCCATCCACATCTAGGGAAGTTAGCCACAGTGCCATGGGCTTTAAACTTCTTGATGACATTGCGCATGGTACACCCAGGAACATTCAGGTCTTTGGAGATGGTCTTGTAGCCTTAAGATTGCTCATGCTTCCTCACAATTTGGTTTCTCAAGTCCTCAGACAGTTCTTTGGTCTTCTTTCTTTTCTCCATGCTCAATGTGGTACACACAAGGACACAGGACAGAGGTGAGTCAACTTTAATCCATGTCAACTGGCTGCAAGTGTGATTTAGTTATTGCCAACACCTGTTAGGTGCCACAGGTAAGTTACAGGTGCTGTTAATTACACAAATTAGAGTAGCATCACATGATTTTTCTAAGGGTGCCAATACTTTTGTCCACCCCTTTTTTATGTTTGGTGAGGAATTATATCCAATTTGGCTTTAGGACAAATCTTTTTGTGTTTTTTTCATTGAAGACAAATTAAATGAAGATAATAATACCAAACAATTTGTGATTGCAAACATTTTCAGGAAGAAACTGAGTATTATCTGACAGAATTGCAGGGGTGTCAATACTTTTGGCCATGACTGTATACTCCCAGGTATTCAATTGCCCTATTGGCTAGAGGGATGTTACAGAAACTCGCTTGAGCACCCCCTTCTATCTCCACCCTCCTTCTAAGTCTTTTAGGGGGAGTATCTCACACTTAAATTTGTTCAGGCGGAATCCAGATAGTTCCCCGGTAAGATTTCTACATGCATCCACCATATAAAGTATGACATAAGCCTTGTTCACACATACCATCCGTTTTTGCCCTAAATCCGTTTTTGGGAACATTTTGGACTTTTTTTTTCAAAGTCCAAAAACCCATATGCGTTAACGCATGGTGCACTTAAGTGCCAATGCGTTTTTTAACAACACATGCGTTTTTGTTCAGCATCCCAAAAAACACTGCATGCAGCGTTTTTGGGTGCTGTGAAAAAACGCATGCGTTTTTTTAACATGGGGCCCTATGTGAAACGCATGCCTTTTTGCATAGCACATATAGGCACCATGCGTTAAAGTTCCAAAAAACGTTCAGAACATCAGGGACACTATTGGCACCCTTAGAAAAACGGATCTGTTTTTCTAAGGGGTTAAAAATCAGATTGGTATGTGTGAACAAGGCCATAATTTGCAAAGAAGCTGGATTTAATTTCCTTGCACTTATGTGGATCTCCTGGAAGCTTTGGCCCTCATTTATAAACTGTGATAATGGTTCGATCACCAAATGTAATAGGAAAGATGACAGGGTGCACACTTGGTGTGTACCCCTTCCTGGCCGTATCACATCTGACAGAAAGCCTGGTGTGCTCATTCTGGCCCTTGGGTTTTTGTAGTGAGAGTGCAAGAATGTCCTAAATGCCACTCGCAGTCCCATTTTGTCTAGCACGATTTCCAGCCACGGCCAGCTGACAGTGTCAAAAGCATTCCCCATGTCCCACATGACCATGGCTGGGGCCCTCTCTGATTTTCGCTCCCTCAACCTAACTGCTTCCAAAACCATAGCCCTGCATATGTTTCCGACCGCCGACCTTCCCTTGACAAAGCCCGCTTGCTCACAGTTTACCAAGTCTGGAAGAAGAAGAGCCAGCCGGTCTGCCATGATTTTAGCCATGATCTTAAGATCTTGGTTTATTAGCAAAATAGGCCTAAAGCTGGTCGGGTAGTCTGACACATTGTCTCCCTTGGGGAGAAGCTTTATGTAGGCAGTGTTCATGTGCTCTGGAATTTCTCGTACTGATAGGAATCTGTTATATAATCCCTGTAGGTGGGGATTATATAATCCCTGTAGGATCTTATAAAAAACAGCCCCATAGCCATCTGGGCCCGCTGCTTTATGGACAGTCAGGTTGGCTATTGCCCTCACTATCTCCTCTTTTGTTATTTCTCCATTCAGACTGCTCAGGCCTTCTTCCGTGACTGTCGGGAGTGTCACTGTCTGTAACCATCTCTCACTCGCCTGTTTATCTGATGGACTGGCTGTGTGCAAAATGGAGTAATATTTTCCCAGAATGTCAATTAAATATATGGGGTTGGTCGTCATTGAATTGTCTGGTCTTTTGAGTGTGGTTATGTGTGTTGTGCCTTGTTTACCCCTAGCTAAGTTAGCCAATAGGCAACCCGCCTTATCCCCATATTTGTATAATTTGGCGTCTCGCAGGGATTTTCCAAACAGCCCTTTCTTTTTGGCCCATGTGTCAAATTCTGTTTTGGTCTCCAGCCACAGTTGTTTTGTTCGTGTGGAACGCTGAGTAAAGTAATTTGTGTGCGTCCGCCTGACTGTTTGACTTTTCTGTATACAGTGGGCATTTGTCATGTTCTTTATTCTGTTGGTGTGGGCAATGATCTTACCCCTGAGGACCGCGTTAGCCATCTCCCAAAACAGCGCGGGGTTGTCCTCTGCTTCCCTATTGGTCTCATGAAAAACCGTCCACCATTCCCTTAGTAGTTTGGCAAAGTCCTGGTCCCGCTGTAGGAAGTAGGTGAATCTCCACACGATGTCTGTACCCCATGGGAAGGTGTCTCGTAGCGTTAAAGTGATCGGGCTGTGGCCAGAAATTACCAGGTATTCTATTGTAGTCTCCTCTGCCTTCTGAAGCATGTCCTCCGCACTGGAAAGAGGTCAATGTGTGACCAAGTCTCGTGTGAGTGTGAGAAGTGTGTGAATTGTCTCTCCACCGGATGATGCAACCTCCACATGTCCCTCATTACAGGATCTGATGCCATTCCCTGTAGTGTAGTGTCCTCCGCACTTGAGTCTACTTACCGCACTCCCCCTCCTCTTCCAGATCTGTCTTCAGAATCCGACATTACTCTGTTCATGTCACCCCCTATTACTAAGTTATGTTCCTTATCCAGAGAGATGGATTGATGTAAGTACCGGAAGAAAATGTCCTGTGCTGAGTTACCGTAGGTGCATACACATTGTGTATACCAAGGGGCCCCCCCCGGCGTCTCCAAACTCAAGTGTATATGTTGACCTTGGTCGTCGTGGGTGACAGGACAAAACTTTATGCGCGAATGACTTGTGTATTAAACTTATCACTCCTGCCCCCCTCCCCAGAGTTCCTGAGCCATAGACCAATCTTACCTACAGTCTATGCATGCGGAACATGTCCTGCTGGGGCAAATGAGTTTCCTGGAGCAGGATTATGTCTCCCTTCAATCTCTTGAGGTGCCTAAGTACCATGGCTCTCTTTTCAGGTGACCTCAGGCCCTTCACGTTCCATGATATTATTTTAACCATGCTTCTCGTTGAGTGACAAACCTGCGGTCAGGTCATTACATGTAGTGTTATTATTTTCTGCCAGCACCTACGCTTGTGGTGATGCCGTCTTAATCTGATATATATATTGTTTATTTGTGACTGAGCTCCCACTGTAATTATTCCCTTTTCAACATTCCTTAATTTGGTATCCACACTTGGACACCATTGTGAAGGCCCTACACACACCTATTCATTATTTCCAATTATCCTTGGGCATATAAACCCGTTCACAATTCACAATTTTATCAGGGTTAGTGATAGGACTTGGCAGTGGAGGCTCCTTGTAAGTGGATGCCAAGCTTACTCTCTAGTGATCACTATTGAAAACCAAGATCTCCGTTTTATTACATTTAGCATAAGGCAGTTTCTGCAATTCACCTTACATTATATCCAATGGATCCTCTTGCTTCTAGTGACACTCATTGATTCACATTATCATTAATCATGAAAAAGTAGTGTCGCGGCAGATAACCTACTGTAAGTATATTATTATTTTCTGCCAGCACCTACGCTTGTGGTGATGCCGTCTTAATCTGATATATATATTGTTTATTTGTGACTGAGCTCCCACTGTAATTATTCCCTTTTCAACATTCCTTAATTTGGTATCCACACTTGGACACCATTGTGAAGGCCCTACACACACCTATTCATTATTTCCAATTATCCTTGGGCATATAAACCCGTTCACAATTCACAATTTTATCAGGGTTAGTGATAGGACTTGGCAGTGGAGGCTCCTTGTAAGTGGATGCCAAGCTTACTCTCTAGTGATCACTATTGAAAACCAAGATCTCCGTTTTATTACATTTAGCATAAGGCAGTTTCTGCAATTCACCTTACATTATATCCAATGGATCCTCTTGCTTCTAGTGACACTCATTGATTCACATTATCATTAATCATGAAAAAGTAGTGTCGCGGCAGATAACCTACTGTAAGTATATTATTATTTTCTGCCAGCACCTACGCTTGTGGTGATGCCGTCTTAATCTGATATATATATTGTTTATTTGTGACTGAGCTCCCACTGTAATTATTCCCTTTTCAACATTCCTTAATTTGGTATCCACACTTGGACACCATTGTGAAGGCCCTACACACACCTATTCATTATTTCCAATTATCCTTGGGCATATAAACCCGTTCACAATTCACAATTTTATCAGGGTTAGTGATAGGACTTGGCAGTGGAGGCTCCTTGTAAGTGGATGCCAAGCTTACTCTCTACTGATCACTATTGAAAACCAAGATCTCCGTTTTATTACATTTAGCATAAGGCAGTTTCTGCAATTCACCTTACATTATATCCAATGGATCCTCTTGCTTCTAGTGACACTCATTGATTCACATTATCATTAATCATGAAAAAGTAGTGTCGCGGCAGATAACCTACTGTAAGTATATTATTATTTTCTGCCAGCACCTACGCTTGTGGTGATGCCGTCTTAATCTGATATATATTACATGTAGTGTGTGGCACAAGTGGTGACTCCGGGTCCCATTCGTCGTTACGTTTTGGAATAGGGGGTACCCTGGATGGTGGTTTCAGATGTAGAGGGGTATTCTCATTCACAAGATTATACAAAGTAAATCCCTGGACATGTATCGGAGCCCCAACAACCTGTCCCTTATCCCAATTCCTCCCATAACCCCCCCTCCCCCCTCCCAACCATTGCATTAGTAGTGACTTCCATTTTTTCCAGCGTGGAAAAGGAAAGAAGAAAAAAAGAAGTAAAGCGACCACTTTGCTCTCTCCGATTCACCTTCTGAGAAAGTGGTTCCTTTGCTGGCCATGTTAAAAGAACAAATCAATAGCAAAATCCCATTTGGAGTTATGTCCTCTCATTTTCAGTCGCCCCATACTTTCGGGGGATCCCAGAGTGTCCGACTATGTAATCCCCCCTCCCACTTTCCTTCTTCCCCTGGCACGTTTCTGCTGATATACCCACGGATATGGGTATGGAACAGTGTGGCCAGTAACCGTATCCAGCCTAGGTGTGTAGGCTTCATCATAAAATAGACAGCGCGCACAAAACAAAAAGATTGAAAATTAAATAAAAAATGAAATACAATTAAATATAAGGTAAATATTAGAAAATAATAAAAAGAGAAAAAAAATATAATAATAAGGTAAATATTAGAAAATAAAAAGAAGGGAAAAAAAAAAGGAGAATTTTTTTTTATAATTACAATGGGGAAGGGGGGGGGGGAAACACTCCCTGCTCCGGATATCAGGATCAGCGATGGACATCCTCACATAGCCCGTCAGTCTTGCCGATCCATTATAGGAGTCATCCGATCCTGCACTGGTGGGGTGTCAGTCTCCTCGGTTTGGGGGGGCGCACTTTCCTCTCTAGTAGAAGATCGTTGCACCGGTGTGTTTGATGTTTGCCCAGGCCAACGCTTGTCTTTCTGCTCTGCATCGCGATTCCTTGGGGATTCTCTCTGTGGGTTGTAAAGGCATGCAGATCCTCCTTGGGGTCCTTCCAGTATTTGAACAATATGTCTGGGCCTCTTACTTTAAAGGTTGCTGGGTAAAGCAGCTGGAATTGAATGTTGTGTCAGAATAGAGTGCTGCACACTTCACTAAATGCTTTGTGCTTTTAAGTGACTTTTGCAGAGAAGTCCTCAAAGAGGACCACCATGTGGCCTCTGAGCATCAGTAGCTGCCTCCTGTTCCTAAAGATGCGTAGTATTTTCTCCTTTTCATTGAAGTCAAGATATTTGTCAGTAACTTGACTGGGTCTTAGGGAGTGTGAGTTAACTTGCCCATTGGTATTATGGCCATCACGTGTCCCCCAGTTCGGTGGACCTACTCTGTCTGCCCTTTCTACCTTGTGCTGGCCTTGGAGTCCAGAAAGCCTTGGGGAGGTCTAGCTCGCATATATCGTCCGGTTGTTGGCCTCTCTTACTGCCTCCCTCACCACCTTTTTAATGTTGTTAGCCAGGAACTTTGCCACCTCCCTTGCCATAGACCTGCATTCTGTGGATGGGTATGAATTTGCATTTGGGTCCCCGAGTGTTTCTTGGTCAGAATGATTGCCCCTTCTCCGGCTCCCTCCAGCATCCCCAGGGCCCCAGCATTCTGACCTCCACTGGTTCTGTGACACTTTCAGTGCTGCTCTTTTCTTCTGTGTGCCCTGTGACGCCATCATCTTGCTGGCTCGTGTGGCAGATTTTTGGTCTCCCAATGCTCTGTCCTCCTCCCTACCCGTGTTTCAGAGCCACCGGTCTATGGTCCCGCAGGTGTCCCCAGTGTGGGTGATGCCTAGCGGTGTGTCAGAAGTCCAACTGTAAAAAAAACAGATCTTACATATCATGATATCTAAAAAGGTTCATGTTCATACCCCCCCATCACAATTAGATATTATGACATTACAATGGGGTATTATGACATCAAAGAGGAGAGTTATGACATCATAGCACACAGAATGGAGAGAGCATGGAGGTAGAATGACAGCGCACAGGAGGAGAGAGAGTACAGACAGGGGGAGAGCAAACAAGGGGAGATGGCTGCCAACCCCACTGCCCCAGTGCCTGCCGCTATCGTGATGTCACCGCATCGGGGCTCCATCTAGTATCCTATAAAATTCTATAAGATTTTAATTACAGTGAGGTATATAGAGACAAAACCTGCAAATTTGAAATGTAATTTTTTAATGACATTTACCATGCAGAATAAATAAGATAGCATAATACTTAAATAGTTTATATGTCCATAAAAGCAGCAAATCAAATACCTTTTATTTTGTTTTTGTTTTTTAATTTTTTTGTCTAACAAATAGGAAAAGGAGCAATTTTAACTTCTATATTTTAAGCTTTTCAATATTTGGAATTTAAAGTTTATACTTTCTGTTTATCTTTCAGGGGAATTGAATTTGTAATAATTCAAAATATAGTTCTATAAACTGAAGTACTTATGAGGCAAGGCTTAATAAGATTACAAAGATAAAAATATTTTAGAACTAAGTCCCCAGGTGCAAGTACAATACATCAGAACTAGGGATAAGCAAACTAGACTCTAAACAAAAATGTTCATTGTTTGAGTTCAGAGATCAAGTGCTTTATGTATGCAAATCACTGTAGTGAGCATCTCTGTGCTCGGGTACTCTTGGTGCTCAGTCCAGTTTGAGCAACTTGCAGTGTCAGTGTAGATCATACTGGGGGCAAAATGAGCATCATGGGATGTAGTGTGTACCAAAAAGGAAAATGACAAAACCCTGCCCTCCCTCTCTGGAAGTGCTTTGCTTATGGCTGGCTGAATGTGGGTGGAGATCCGAACTGACCAATTAGTGACTTCCAATGAGGATCATGTCAAGTTTGGGTCCAGAACGGAACTTTATAAAATGTCATGCAGAACCCCTAGAACCCAAGCTCATTTCTAATCAGCCTCCCTGCAATTTTTTCAGTGGTTTCTGAAGGGGCAGCAAATGAGACTCATTCTTCATTTCTTAATACTTAGCTGTTTTTGCTGCAGTTTTATCATAGGGAAACTAAGTGTTTAAGTTACAGAGGTCATAACTAGTTCCAGTGGCTGCAGCGATAGGTGGAGTACAGTTGGACACCACAGCCATCAGAATCCACACATGCAACGGGCTCTGGTCCCGAGTACACTCTATACCAAACCTGCACAAATCTGCTATACATATACGGCCATTGACATTACTTGAACCTAATGGGTCCCAATGTGAAAGCTACATCGGCGTCCCCAACTATGACAAATTTTTAATAACATTAGTCTTTTTCCAAAGGCCAAAGGAACTTTTTGGGCTCCCTAGGCTCCAAGACCCAGGTGTGATTGCAACCCCTGCACCTGTTGTAGTTACACCCCTGTATATGGCACGTACCATAAAAAAGATTTAGAACACTGGATTGCTGGTTGTCTCAATTATGAAAGAGGCCTTAGAGTGCAAAATAAACAAAACTGTGTTAATAATTAAACTACAGGTTGACAAGTTTCTGACCTGTATTGGCTCCTTTCTCAGTTGCTGTTTTGGCTTCTTTATTTATGATCAAGATGAGTTTTGGTTGTTTTTTTTTAGTGTGAATGATGAGTTTAAGAGGCATCCAGCGAAGATGAAGTTTGTAAGTTGAAAAAAAGCGCATTTCTATGATAGGATATATTACAACATTTCTTATAGTATATTCATTTATACTATAGATTTATTGACAGTTTGTTAAAACCCCAGTCACTATTTTAAGGTTTCATTTGTAATTCCAAGGAATTTAAATTGACTTATTTTTAATATTATAAAATCATAATCAGCTGGAAAAAAATATTTGCTTGTGAGACTTTTTTACTTGCATACCGCTCAATGAATTGTGATACAATTGATCTTAAACAATTGTATGACAACATTGAAGTTTAAAGAAAAGCCTGCTCCTCATCAAGGAGAACTTCACTTACAGTGAACACTTTGAAAATGAGTCCATGTGATACATACAAAATTACCATTTTCCTGATTAAAGTTTTATTTTACAAGATTGACATTCCCAATTTATAGATGTAGATTAATTTTATGAATATGACTTTCATGCTCTTGAAATTCTTTATAAGTAATTACAGCATTACTCACTGAATATAAAAATATATCTTTCAGGATATTTCACATATAGTCATGTCACTTGTGTCACTTTCATAATAAAAAGAAATCTATTATTTCTTCTGGCGGGGAAGGCAATACCTTTGCTCCATGAAGGAAGGGTTGGCGTAAAATACATTTTGGTATATTGGGAAGAGATAACAGAAGATCTTTCATTTTATATAGAAATACTATTGGTCCATAAAAGAGAAAAACTAAAGTGTGTATGTGTATACTCAATTCACAATATATATTCTCTTTTTTATTTGCACTCCTTATTTTGGGAGTGATTTTAATATTATTATTATTATTATTATTATTATTATTAATAACTCCGTCACCACCCCTTTTTCCAAGAGCCATAACTTTTTTATTTTTCTGTCAATATAGCTGTATGAGGGTTTTTCTTTTTTTTTTGCGAGATGAGTTGTACTTTTAACCTCCTTTACCCCATGGCGATTTTCTGTTTTATGTTTTCATTTTTTCCTCCTCTTTTTCCAAGAGCCTTAACTTTTTTATTTTTCAGTCAATATAGAGATATATGAGAGCATGTCTCTTGCATGATGAGAGGTATTCATTCATTATTCATTTTACCATGGAAAATGGGAAAAAAAATCCAAGTGCGGTGAAATTGCAAAAGAAAAGTAAAATTATACCGTAGTTTTTTATTTTTTTATTCACCATGTTCCCTATATAGTAGAACTGCCATGTCTGCATGATGCTTCAGGTCAGTGCGTGTTTGTAGATACCAGACATGTATACTTTTACTGTTACCTAAGTGGTGGAAAAAAACCTCAGAAGTTTTAAAAAAAAAAAAGATTTTTGGCACCATATTTTGCGACCCGTAGCGTTCTCATTTTTCAGGATCTGGGGCTGTGTGATGGCTTATGTTTTGCACCTTGAGCTGCCATTTCTATTGATATAATTTTTGGGTACATGCTCCATTTTGATCGCCAAGTTGTTCCATTTTATTGCAATGTTTAAAAAAACTAATTTGGCATTTGTACTTTTTTTCCCGTTATGCAGTTTACAGATTTGAATAATTGATTTTATATTTTGATAGATCGGCATTTCTCAACGTGACAATAGCATGTGTATTCTTTTGAATAGTTTTATTTTCAATAAGGCAAAATAGAGTTAATTTAAACTTTTATTTTTTTCGTACTTTTAAAAACTTTTTATTTTCACTTTTACTCTATTTTAGTTGGCTTTTTAAGATGCCTCAAAAATGCACAATTCAATTGGTCCTGCCTTTTACATTCGTGATGATCCATAGTTGTGAACAGTAGAAATGATGCATTTTCTGTGGATGCAAGCACTTTTCAGGCATTCCCAGAGGTGAGTCATGAAAGCATCCAGGGACTACTGGCTGTCATGGCAACACATCGAGGCCCCATGACCATATCACAGAGCTGCCAATGCTAGCGTGGAATGGCGCAATTCCCATCTCATCACTTTAGATCTAAGAATTAACAGATCAACCTGTTACCTGCAGATGGCAGCTGATCAGATCAGTTGCCATGTGCAGGGAATAATGCGAGCGCAGTGTGTGAGCGCGCATCAAAGAGAGGCAGGCAGCCTTGGATGTACCATTACGTCCAAGGTTGCGAAGTGATTAATGATAAAGGAGACAAGATTAATTGTGTTATTTTGATTTTTCCAGATGACACCCAGCTATGTACTATAGTGCAGTCAATAGACTATGTTCATAATTTAAATGTTCCCTTGGACAAACTGAGTATTTGGGAATCCACTTGAAAGATGAGATTTAATGTGGATAAATTTAATGTTATACACATGGAAACTGAAAACATATGAGTATCATATGAGCTACAGTTGAAATCAGAAGTTTACATACTCTATATAAAAAGATACATACTGTATGTATGTTTTTCTCACTATCTGACATGAAATCAGAATAAACCTTTCCCATTTAGGTCAATTAGGATTACCATAATTATTAATGTTTGGCATATGCCAGAATAATGAGTAGAGAATTTTTTGAGGCATTATTATTACTTTCTGCAAAGTCAAAAGTTTACATACATTTTATTAGTATTTGGTACCATTGCCCTTAAACTATATGGCTTGGGTCATACCTTTTGGATATCCTTCCACAAGCTTCTCACAATAGTTGGTAGAAATTTTGGCCCATTCCTCCTGACAGATGAGGTGTAACTGAGCCACAGTTGTAGGTCACCCTGCTCACACCTGCCTTTCCAGCTTTGCCCAAAAACGTTCAATATAATTGAGATCAGGGATTTGTGATGCCACTCCAAAACTTTGACTTTGTTATCCTTAAGCCACTTTGTAGCCAGTCTGACAGTATGCTTTGGGTCATTGTTTATTTGGAAGACCCATTTCAGCTCAAGCTTTAACTTCCTGGGTGATGTGTTGAGATCTTGCTTCAGTATTGCCACTTAGATGTGTCCTGAGGAAAGAAGACTATTTAGTGAAGTGGAGCAGTTCTTCCAAAAGCAAACAACCCCACAACAGGATGCTGCCACCCGCATGTTTCACAGTTGGATGGTGTTTTTAGGTTTCTAAGCTTCTCCCTTTTTCCTTCAAATATAAAAATAGTCATTGTGACCAAACAGTTCAATTTTAGTTTCGTCAGGCCACAGGACATGTCTCCAAAAATGTAGCTTGCTGTTTGCATTTGCAAACATTAATCTGGCTTTTTTGTTTCTTTTGGAGTAATGGCTTCTTCCTGGCAGAGTGGCCTTTCAGCCTATGTTGATACAGTATTCAATTCACTGTGTATAATGACACAATTTTCCCAGCTTCCGCCATCCTCTTCACAAGGTCTTTTGCTTTTGTTTTTGGATTGATATGCACATGTTGGACCAAAGCACATTCATCTCTTGGATACAGTACCATCTCCTTACTGAGTGGTATGATGACTAGACATTCCCATATTTATTTTAATTGCATATAATTGTTTGTATAAAAGAATGAGGCACCTTCAGGTATCTGGAAATTGTCCCAAGAATGAACCAGACTTGTGCAACTTCACAACTCTCTTCCTGATATCTTGGCTAATTTCTTTTGACTTTCCCATAAAGCTATGCAAAGAAGGAATGTGTTTCAGGTGTGCATTAAAGTATATCCACAGGTGTGTGGATATCTCAGATTTTACAATTAAACATGTCAGACGCTTCCAAACACATGACATTATCATATGGGCTGTGCCAAAATGCTTAAAGTCATAGTAATCTTAGTGTATGTAAACTTTTGACTTTGCAGAAAGTAATAAAAATGCAATAAAACATTCTTTCATTTGGAAAATATTAATAGTTATGGTAATCCTAATTCAAAAGGTTTATTCTGATTTCATGTCAGATAGTGAGAAAAACACGCATATGTGTCTTTTTATAAAGTGAATGTAAACTTCCAGTTTGAACTGTAAGTTGAGTAAAACTAGGAAAAGTCCCTTGTAGAGAAGAATCTGGGTGTATTTGTACATCACATAATAAATAACGCCATGCAATGTAAATCAGTGGCTTCTAAGGCCTACAGGTTATGGTTATGTATTAAAATAGACTTGAACTCGCAGAAGGAGGTTATAATACTACAACTTTAAAAAGTATCAATACAAACTTATTTTGAATATTTTAATGTTCACAGGTATGAATGTGAGAGAGGTGACCCACTGGGCTGTGGTACCAATCTTGGCTTGGAGGGGCATAATCAAGCAACTACTGTCGTGCCTTAGAAATACGTGCATTTAGTTTGCTTGAGAAAATATATTGTTTGCTTGTTCAGCAATGATTTATTCCATAGCGCCATCTGTTGACAATGTTCCCACATTACATTATGTTTACTGCATAGTCTAATTTTGGTCCCTCCATGCCTATGTAATCCCATGAGGCCGTGCTCCTGGCTCTGCCCCTTCTCCAGCAGCCATTACAGCCTCATACAAGCTGACATCCTGACATGCTGACCCTTCTCTCCCTGGATTTTAGCTTATCTGCATGTTTCCCTCAACATAGCACAGTCGGTGAGTTTAATATGCTACTGCCCACCTAAATGTACAATGTAGCTACTGTTGTTTATCATCTTATCGTTCTTCTGCCATTGTACATATTGTGTATTCGCCGTATCGTGCAATCACATTGTGTGACCTGTAACAATGTAATGTTTTGCACTTCGTATATGCTTATGTTGTACTGAGAATTTCTATTTGTTTTTTCTAGTTTTACACTTAACCTATTAATAAAAGTTGAAAAGGACCCCCAGCGTCCATGTCAATGCATTGATGGGAAAGAGTTAACCTGTCTGTCAACTCGTTCTTCAGGAGTACAGAGCGAGGGTGCCAGAATAGTAAAACGACTGCTATAAACGGGGTCGAAGCACAGACACTGACTTCCAGCAGAGAACAGTCAAGCCGCATACAGACACAATGTCAGATATAGGATCTGACGTTTATGTGGCACGCTCCCATGTAAGCGCATCTTCACGGAAGTCTGTGAGCAGCGCTGCAATTGCCATCGCCAGGGCGAAGGCGGAAGCCGCCAAAGTGAGAGCTGCCTTCGCAGAACAGGAGTGGTTATTAAAGAAAGAAAAGGCACGTCTGGAAGCCGACCTCGCAAAACTCGCCATAGACACAGAAGCAGCGGCAGCAGAAGCTGAGGTACAGGTTTTAGAAGAAGCAGCACGCTGCGATAGTGAAAGTTTCAGCTTAAGGCTAGGACCTGAACTTAATCATCGTGACATCTCACAACGCACTTCAGACTACGTGCTACAGCATGCCTCATTAGATGACAATCTACATTCAGCTCCAAGAGAGAGACTGAATCCTGTCATTCACCATCACCCTTCATTCATCAATCATCCCACATTAAGCATGAAGGTAATTCTGTCCACCTTCCATCATCAGTGAGACCAGCACCTGAACCTGTAGATCCCTACTACACAAAGAACACTTTCAAGATAGAGGACCCCGACGGTGACTATCGTGACGAAGATGCATTTTACGGCAACAATAGCTCACTGAGACCTCATCACAGCAACAGGCACCCGGACCGCCTTCTCAGAGAACAAGAGCTACCAGCTTTCCTCAAGTTCTTTGCACGTCGTGAGTTACTCACCAAAGGTCTCTTAAAGTTTAACGACCGTCCCGAAAGTTTCAGAGCGTGGAGAGCTTCCTTCAGAAACGCCACCGCTGACCTAGACATCTCTGCAAGTGAAGAGATCGACCTCTTGGTTAAGTGGCTAGGAAATGAATCGGTAGAACACGCGAAACGCATCAGAGATCTCAGCATCAACAACCCGAGGAAGGTTTGTGCACGTTATGGGAGAGACTCGATGAGTGCTATGGCTCCTCAGAGATGATAGAAGAATCCCTTTTCAAAAGGTTGGAAGACTTTCCTATAATCTCTAATAAGAACTTTCACATGCTAAGAGAATTGAGCGACCTCTTAGTAGAACTCCAAGTCGCCAAGACTGAAGGAGACCTGCCAGGCCTCGCATTCCTAGACACAGCCAGAGCCATCAAACCCATAGTGAAGAAACTACCTTACAGTTTGCAAGAGAAATGGTTGAACTGGGGTTCAGATTACAAGCAGCGTCACAACGTGGTGTTCCCTCCATTCCACATCTTTGCAGATTTTGTCCGCCAGCAGGCCAAGATCAGGAACGATCCCAGCTTCGATCTTTCTGCCGTAGATCTTGTCAACCCAAGAACAAGTAAACCTGTTCCAGTTCGCAACCCCAGAGACTCGCCTGTCACCGTACACAAAACTAATGTGTCTTCTGCAGACTCATCACACAAGACCCACAGCACAGTAGAACCAAAAAGGTCAATAACGATGGACCTGGAAAGGGAGTGCCCTCTACATAAAAGGCTCACCCACTACAAGAGTGCAGGAGTTTTAGGGGAAAATCCCTTAAAGACTGTAGACTCTTCCTCAAAGGGAATAACATATGCTACAGATGTTGCGCATCTACATCCCATTTAGCTAAAGACTGCAAAGCCGGTATTGTTTGTTCGGAGTGTAAGAGCCAAGAGCACAGCACAGCTCTACACCCAAGGCCAGCCCTGCAGACCCCTTCATCCATAGACAGACTTACAGAGCACGGCGGGGAGGAGAAAGACAGTACACCTCCTGAAGTGTCACCCCAGTGCACTCAAGTCTGCGGAGAAGGTCTTATTAACAAATCCTGCTCAAAGATCTGTTTGGTTACAGTTTACCCTATTGGCCACAGAGAAAAGGCGGTTAAACTCTACGCTATACTCGATGACCAGAGTAATAGATCACTTGCCAGCTCAGTTTTCTTTGACATCTTTAAAATCGAGGGACTCGGCTCGCCCTACTCACTAAAAACATGCACAGGAGTGAATGAAGAATCTGGGAGGAGGGCTACAGGTTATCAAATCGAATCCCTGGATGGGAAGACCTCCCTAGCCCTTCCTACACTAATCGAGTGTAATTCTATCCCGAACAATAGAGAAAACCACTCCAGAAGCGCACACATCACCTCATTTGAGAAGCATAGCGCATCTTATTCCCGCACTCAATCCCCAAGCCAAGTTAGTCCTTTTGCTAGGGAGAGACATCATCAGAGTCCACAAGGTGAGGAAACAGATAAACGGTCCTCATAACTCCCCTACGCTCAGAAGCTAGACCTAGGATGGGTAGTTATAGGGGACGTTTGCCTCAGAGACGCTCACAAGTCAACAACGTTCACTCTCTCTACACAAACACGTTGGAGAGTGGCCATCCATCCTTTTTCCTTCCCTGCCCCAACAAATTCCTTGTGAAGGAGAAGCACACCAACTCGGCACAATTAAATGGAAGAGAATACAACTCCACTGAATCGAAAGTTCTAGACTCATCCACAGACTCTCTTCCTGTACAACGCAGTCTAGGGTTTAATTGGGACTCAGAGTCTGATGGTTTAACTTTTCAAGTCAACCTGGAGAAAAAAAAAAAAAAAAAAAACATTCACATGATGAGGCGTCCTGTCCACAATCAACGATCCTGATGAGCCATCTCTGCTCCCTCCTCCACTTCTCCTCACCCAGAAGTTTAATGTAAGCACGCCGACGTCCGGAGAGTCTACTACTAAAGACTGGTACAAATCCCAGTGGAAAAGACTTCAATTGCTAGCAGACTTGTTTCTGAACTTATTCTATTGCTCTAGTTGAAGTTTATGTGGCATCCCCGGATACCAGACGGGGAGTGTCGTGCCTTAGAAATACGTGCATTTAGTTTGCTTGAGAAAATATATTGTTTGCTTGTTCAGCAATGATTTATTCCATAGCGCCATCTGTTGACAATGTTCCCACATTACATTATGTTTACTGCATAGTCTAATTTTGGTCCCTCCATGCCTATGTAATCCCATGAGGCCGTGCTCCTGGCTCTGCCCCTTCTCCAGCAGCCATTACAGCCTCATACAAGCTGACATCCTGACATGCTGACCCTTCTCTCCCTGGATTTTAGCTTATCTGCATGTTTCCCTCAACATAGCACAGTCGGTGAGTTTAATATGCTACTGCCCACCTAAATGTACAATGTAGCTACTGTTGTTTATCATCTTATCGTTCTTCTGCCATTGTACATATTGTGTATTCGCCGTATCGTGCAATCACATTGTGTGACCTGTAACAATGTAATGTTTTGCACTTCGTATATGCTTATGTTGTACTGAGAATTTCTATTTGTTTTTTCTAGTTTTACACTTAACCTATTAATAAAAGTTGAAAAGGACCCCCAGCGTCCATGTCAATGCATTGATGGGAAAGAGTTAACCTGTCTGTCAACTCGTTCTTCAGGAGTACAGAGCGAGGGTGCCAGAACAACTACCTAGTCTTCACTAGAGCCACTAATGGTGAATATAGGCTTGTGCTGGAAGGAAGCCGCCAGGTGCTATCACAGGGGACCTTGGTACCTCGACAGCAGGATGGATCCAATTATCGTCTTTAATTGCTATGTAGATGACATTATTATTGTCTGGCAGAATGTGAAGTGTTCCTCTCAGGATTTTCCTATTTATATAAATGAGAATGAGTTCAACCTTAGATTTACTTTTTTAACCTTTCAAAATCTACACCTTTTTTGGATTTATTACTAATGGCAAAAGAAACTATTTGATGTGTGGATAGCACCTTTTATAGAAAGCCATGCTCTGGAAATACAGTTCTAAAATTTGATAGTTGTCATCCCAGAAGCACTGGAGCTGCAATCCCTTTTGGTGATATTTTACGCGCCAGTAGGTCTTTTCCAACATTGAATTGTTTGATGAACAGTGCAGCATTATCCAAGAGCAATTAGTCAGTAGAGGGTCATTATTAGCCTGATGAAGAGATCTTAGAGTCTCGAAAGCTTGCTTTGCTTTTTCTTACCATCTTTTCAGTTAGCCTCAACCACTGACGACTCTCAGATTCTAATATTTTTTTATGTACTGGCCAACAAGGTACAAATATTTTTTACCTTATCAATAGAGGGTATAATTCCAAACTGATCAAGGTAGCCATAAAAAGAGCTAATAAAATCAAAAGGGAGGATTTGATAGAAATTAAGGATAAAATCTGCAGGAAAATTTAAGGTAATAACGAGTAGAAAAATTAGGGGTTTAAGCGTAATATAGTTTTTACTACCCCAGAGTAGTCAGTTTGGTGCTATTAATCAAATTATTAATAAATATCTTCCAGTCCTGAATTAGGACAAATTTTTCAAGGAAATCCTTATGGCCACTTTACACGTCCCGATATCGGCGTCCAACTCCGATAAAAAGTCACGTGGTTCGTGCGTTGGCCCCGATATCGTTCGTGTGTTGTATGTTGTAAATGTCCAATACGATGCACGATATCGGGGATCAAATGGGCCTGTTCTCCAACGGCCCGATATTGGATGGACATTGTGGCCGGATCGTGCTGTGTGAAAGCCCAACAATGATGTGGATTACAACTTCCCCTATTCTCTCCCATGTTAAATGGTCATTCTAGGGTCGGCTGTACAAAGGGGCATAGACATCGCAGTTGTGTTGCCTGCTGATATTGCGCTGTGTAACATCTCCTATGCGATCTTGGAATTCTGCCCAAAAAGTGCGCGCTCCTGCGTCGTTGTATCCAATATCGGACCGACGTTGGGACGTGTAAAGTGGATGGTTAGTAGTGTGGTAGTCAAGGGATTGTTGTAGTGTGGTAGTCAAGAGAGCCAAAACGATAGGCAATATTGTTTCAACGATCCTACCTTTTGGAAAATCCTTCACATAAAAAAACCTGGCTAAATAATGGTATTTTTTTAAGTGCGGGGGTGTTAGATGTAACACGTATCTTTTTGCAAAAAAAGACTAAATCATTTTAAGGAAAAAGAGACTGAAATCTTTTATATTAAATACTACCTCATCTGTGATTCTTCTCGTGTTACATATATTACCAAATGCATGGAGTGTAATTTAAACTATGTCAAAAGTACTATCAGAAAGGTAAATCTGTATGGAGGACACATAAACAAAAAATGGTAGGCACTTCTGGAGCTGCAAAGCAATTTGTGCAAAAGCATAATGGCAATTTAAATAACTAGGTTTTCTTTGCATTTGATAAGGTACATCTTCTAAGAAGGGGAGGAAATTGGCAAATTACCCTTTTAGAAAAAGAAGCACTATGGATCTTGAAACTTGACTCATGTACTCCCACTGACCTTAATTAATGTATATTTATTAGGTTTGATTTGGGATTGTGTATGTCATTTTACTGCATATTTTCTGTGATCATTTCTGTATTTACATGTTATGGTTTTTTGCCTTGGGGTTTTTCCTATTCATCTTGTATTGGCCCTGCACATATGTTTTCAATTTTGTATAAGGAGATGATGTCACAAGGGGTGGGGTTTTTATGTGTTTTAAATGTTTGGAGTAAGTGTGCATGTTAACTACGACTAAAACCTTGCGATGGTCGAAATAAGTCAGTGGTGTACCTCACTATGACTCCCATTTTACAATGGATCAATAAAAAGAATTTCCACTTTTCTTTTCTATATCTTCTACTGAGCTACACCCGACAGCTGATGGGTTAAATACTGAATTCCTTGATTATACACAGTGATTTTCTTCCTTCCCAAAGGGTGAGTGATTTAAATGTTTGTGACTGAACATTTGACTAACCTGCTTTGTGTCTAGTAGTGACTAGTGTCACATTACACCTTATACTTTTTTCCGCACCATTGAATCTAGTTCGTACAATTGGTGATCAGGTGGCAAAGCAGACTCAGATGGTTCAGAATCTGGTCATGCAACACCAAAAGCTAGAATTCTTACAGTCACAGCTACATTGTCATGTTTCTAGTTCTATTAGTGCTTGCCATACTTCTCTACTACCAACAGTATTTATGACTTCTGAACTTTAGGTTGTGCAACTGGTCTCTCCTTAACCCGTACTGGAACTTCCTAATAAAATTCAATGGAGAAAGACCAGTTTTGGTTTTCAGGGAGAGTTGTATAAATTTATAGATTTGTGACTCCGGTCTTCAGATATAGAGTCAAAATGCGTGGGAATAATCATGTCCCTCAAGGGGCTTCTCAAACTTGGGCATTTTTTTGTCTCTATTAGCACTGAAACGGTATTGTATTATTTATTTATAGAGAACCATTGATTCCATGGTGCTGTACATGAGAAAGGGTTACATACAAAAAGTTAAAAATACAATAAACAAACTAACAGTGACAAACTGATACAGAGGGTGAGAGAGGACCCTGCCCTCACAGGCTTACATTCTATAGGATGATGGGGAGGAGACAATGGGTTGGGTCTGCTCCGATAGTGGTGGAGCACTGACTCCGGTGGCAGTGGGGTTCCAGGTCAGGTGGCGGTGGGGTGCCAGGTCAGGTGGCGGTGGGGCGCCAAGTCACGTGTTGGTGGGGTCATTGCAGGTTTTATGCTGTTCTAAAGAGATGTGTTTTCAGGTTCTGTTTGAAAGTTCTTAGTGTAGGGTCTAGTTGCCTGTGTTTGGGTGCAGAGTTCCAGAGGATGGGGGATGCTAGGGTGAAGTCTTGCAGGCGGTTGGATGAGTAATGTACAAGTGTGGAGAAGGAGGCCTTGGGAGGATCAAAGGTTACAAGTTGGGTGATATCTTGAGATTAGTTCAGAGATATATGAAAGGGACAGATTGCAGATGGTTTTGTAAATCAATGTTAGTAGTTTGGATTGGATATGCTGGGGAATTGGGAGCCAATGAAGGGATTTTCAGAGGGGAAAAGTGGAGGAATAGCGAGGAGAATAGTGATGTGTCTATTGACACCTTTTTGAAGCTTTAGGGATAATCTATGATGAACCCAACAGGGTCAAGGTTGCAGAGGCAAAGATCATGAATCTGATGCAAGGTGGCTGCACACTGAAGACTATAGTTCTGAGTTTTAGCAATAGCCCTCTTAAATTCTGTAGAATTACACACCTGCCAAGTATCTGATGCTGGAACATTGACTACCCTGCCTCATGGTTTGTCCATATAGTGACTAGCGTCTCAGGTTTTATGCTGAAGTGCAGTTGCAGGGTTTCTCTTTCTTCAAATATAACTTCAAAGCTTTTCTTTCTCTCATCTGTGGAGAAAACATTGTCCAATAGTAGAGATAAGTGAATAACTGTGAGAAGATTATACTTTTACTTGAATAATACAAAAATTTGTATTCAAATAAATACAGATTTTTTTTGTAATTCGCCTCTCCATGGATTTTGCAAAATAAGAATCATTTGGATGCCATTTTCCTGAATCTTAAATGTCCACTAAAAGGATAAAAGGACACTAAATACACTTATACTAACATTACCACTCACCTATCTGATCTTTTTACCCATCACCCCTCATCTGTCCAGTCCTCCGCACATCACCTTATCCCCACCGCCGATAGCTGTATCCTTGCATTTTTACTAAATATAAGTTAATTTAAATATATCATGAATTGAGAAACTACTTAACATCTTAGGCCCCTTTCACATTAGCGTTTTTTTTAAATCGCGGCAGATGCGGTGAAAAAACTGCATCTGCCGCGATTAATGCATAACCGCGACACCTGCGGCACAGTTGCGGCACACCCCATGCAATGTCTATGGGGCTTGCAGTAAGGGTGCGGCAGTTGCGGTAGCGGCACTTGCGGCAGGTGCGGCCGCAATAAAAACGCAGTCAGCAGCATTTTTTTTCGCGGCCACACCTGCCGCAAGTGCCGAAACCGCACTTGCCGCACCTGCCGCACCCTTACCGCAAGCCCCATAGACATTGCATGGGGCTTGCTGCAACTGTGCTGCAGGTGTCGCGGTTATGCGTTAATCGCGGCAGATGTGGTTTTTTCACCGCATCTGCCGCGATTTAAAAAAACGCTGATGTGAAAGGGGCTTTAGACAGGTATGGTCAATTAGATTTAATAGTTTTTATTTTTCAAGCCCATTAAACTATTACTCTGGGATAATAATTTCATCCACAATAAAACCATGTGCTTTGTCGATCGTGTTAGAATGTGGACTTCACTAAATAAAATGTAAAGTATCCATATATGTATCTATCTATCGATCGATCCATCTACATGTATCTATATGTATTTGAATTTATGTAAATTGTACATGCATGTAATGAATTGACTATCATATAAAGGTGCAAGCTATTTGTACAGGTAGGTGGCAAAAAAGAACAAAGATCTTTGCCAGTTTCTGAATATATATCTATATAAATGCTACATAGGGAGATAGGAATGATAAAATTAATAATAATAATTATATATTCGTACAGTAATATCAATTGGGACTGGAGTTGCTCTTTCAACTTTTTAAACACTTAGGAAACTAAGAAAGATCTTTGTTGCCATCTAGCTGTACAAATAGTTTACAACCATGCTGTATATAATATTTATTCCACTCTGTAAGAGGGTAATTTATTTTGTATAATATCCTCCTATTGGTATTGTTCGGCATTGGCCGCGTGTTGCCATTTTTGTTCCATTTAATTGTGAATACATCAAAAAAATATGGCTTATGAAATGAAATTAAATAAATAAATAAAAGATCATTATATTTTAAATAGGATAGAAAACCTAGTCAGCAGCCCTATTTGTTCCCTTGAGATATTTATACCTCTACACGAGATGATATTTTGTCCCCCAGGGTGCCTTTTATTTTTATGTTACTTTTTTCCTAATTGCTGTAACAACAACGATATCTAGTCATTACTAATTTATCTTCTTGCCTTTTATATGTTCCTGTTCACCAGAATAAATGTTGATCTTTTCATATTATTCTCTCATTGAAGGAAAATGACATATTTTTTAAATATAAATGAGAAAACTGTACATTGTCATAATCAGCCCAACGTCTTGGGCTCATTAGTAAGGTGAACATTGTAACAAATGAAGCTATAACAATCAGGCAATACAAACTAATAGGGCAAAAAGATGGCATTTATACTTTACATTGAATAGGGGGCTATGTTCACATCAACCTCAAAGGCTTCGTCCATCCATTGTAGATGATGTCTTATTTAGGTGGTGTTCACCTGCGGCATAAATCCCTTTTTTTGTGAAAGAAATATACTGCATTTAACTATTCAAGCAAAGTTAATATGATTTTATAAAGATATATATATATGCACATTGTGAGCTTATAGAAGCTGCTGAACTGTGCATTATTTGTTACTAGTAAAAAGGCCCGATGCTATCGCATCGGGAGTGCGGTGAAGTGAACAGATGCGGTAGAAATAGGCGCTGAATAGTACAGTCCTCTTTCCAGAAAGTATGCTGTTGTTGTGGGATTTATATGGTGTATATGGAGGCTCAAAGGATAGTACTGTGTTCTGTGGCTGTGTCCTGTGCTCCTGTCCTCTGCCTCTGTCCTGAGGCTCAGTCCTCTGTCCTGTGGGCCTGTCCTCTGTCCCTGTTCTGTGGCACTGTCCTCTGTCTTGTGGCCATGTCCTGTGGCTGTGTCCTATGTCATGTGTCCCTATCCTCTGTCCTGTCCTGTGCCCCAGTCCTCTGTTCTGTGTTGTGTGGGCCAGTCGTCTGTCTTGGGATCCTGTCCTCTGCCCTGTCCTGTGCCCAAGTCGTCAGTCCTGTGCCCTGGGCCCCTGTACTGTGGCCCTGTCTTGTGTCCTTGTCCTCTGTCCTGTGCCTGTGTGCTGTGGCCCAGTCCTCTGTGCTGTGCTGCGGTCCTCTGTCCTGTGTCCCAGTCCTCTGTCCTGTGCTGCAGTCCTGTGTCCTGTGCCCCAGTCCTCTGTGCTGTGCTGCAGTCCTCTGTCCTGTGGCCCAGTGCTCTGTGCTGTGCTGCAGTCCTTTGTCCTGCGCCCCAGTCCTGTGTCCTGTGCTGCATTCCTGTGTCCTGTGCCACAGTCCTCTGTCGTGTGCTGCAGTCCTTTGTCCTGCGCCCCAGTCCTGTGTCCTGTGCTGCAGTCCTGTGTCCTGTGGCCCTGTCGTTTGTATTGTGCCCCTGTCCTCTGTCCTGGGCCTGTGTGCTGTGGCCCAGTCCTCTGTGCTGTGCTGCAGTCCTCTGTCCTGTGCCCCAGTCCTCTGTGCTGTATTGCAGTCCTTTGTCCTGTGCCCAAGTCCTCTGTCCTGTGCTGCAGTCCTGTGTCCCTGTAGTTTGTATTGTGCCCCTGTCCTCTGTCCTGGGCCTGTGTACTGTGGCCCAGTCCTCTGTGCTGTGCCCCAGTACTCTGTCCTGTGCCCCAATCCTCTGTCCTGTGCCCCAGTCCTCTGTGCTGTGCCCCAGTCCTCTGTGCTGTGCTGCAGTCCTCTGTCCTGTGCCCCAGTCCTCTGTCCTGTGCTGCAGTCCTCTGTCCTGTGCCCCAGTTCTCTGACCTGTGCCGCAGTCCTCTGTCCTGTGCCCCAGTCCTCTGTCCTGTGCCCCAGTCCTCTGTCCTGTGCCCCAGTCCTCTGTGCTGCAGTCCTCTGTCCTGTGCCCCAGTCCTCTGTCCTGTGCCCCAGTCCTCTGTCCTGTGCCCCAGTCCTCTGTCCTGTGCCCCAGTCCTCTGTCCTGTGGCCCAGTCATCTGTCCTGTGCTGCAGTCCTGTGTCCTGTGGCCCGGTCCTCTGTCCTGTGCTGCAGTCCTGTGTCCTGTGGCCCTGTCCTCTGTCCTGGGCCTGTGTGCTGTGGGCCAGTCCTCTGTGCTGTGCTCCAGTCCTCTGTTCTGTGTTGTGTGGGCCAGTCGTCTGTCTTGGGATCCTGTCCTCTGCCCTGTCCTGTGCCCAAGTCGTCAGTCCTGTGCCCTGGGCCCCTGTACTGTGGCCCTGTCTTGTGTCCTTGTCCTCTGTCCTGTGCCTGTGTGCTGTGGCCCAGTCCTCTGTGCTGTGCTGCAGTCCTCTGTCCTGTGTCCCAGTCCTCTGTCCTGTGCTGCAGTCCTGTGTCCTGTGCCCCAGTCCTCTGTGCTGTGCTGCAGTCCTCTGTCCTGTGGCCCAGTGCTCTGTGCTGTGCTGCAGTCCTTTGTCCTGCGCCCCAGTCCTGTGTCCTGTGCTGCAGTCCTGTGTCCTGTGCCCCAGTCCTCTGTCGTGTGCTGCAGTCCTTTGTCCTGCGCCCCAGTCCTGTGTCCTGTGCTGCAGTCCTGTGTCCTGTGCCCCAGTCCTCTGTCCTGTTCTGCAGTCCTTTGCTCTGCGCCCCAGTCCTGTGTCCTGTGCTGCAGTCCTGTGTCCTGTGGCCCTGTCGTTTGTATTGTGCCCCTGTCCTCTGTCCTGGGCCTGTGTGCTGTGGCCCAGTCCTCTGTGCTGTGCTGCAGTCCTCTGTCCTGTGCCCCAGTCCTCTGTGCTGTACTGCAGTCCTTTGTCCTGTGCCCCAGTACTCTGTCCTGTGCTGCAGTCCTGTGTCCTGTGGCCCTGTCGTTTGTATTGTGCCCCTGTCCTCTGTCCTGGGCCTGTGTGCTGTGGCCCAGTCTTCCGTGCTGCAGTCCTCTGTCTTGTGCCCCAGTCCTCTGTGCTCTACTGCAGTCCTTTGTCCTGTGCCCAAGTCCTCTGTCCTGTGCTGCAGTCCTGTGTCCCTGTAGTTTGTATTGTGCCCCTGTCCTCTGTCCTGGGCCTGTGTGCTGTGGCCCAGTCCTCTGTGCTGTGCTGCAGTCCTCTGTCCTGTGCCCCAGTCCTCTGTGCTGTGCTGCAGTCGTCAGTCCTGTGCCCCAGTCCTCTGTCCTGTGCTGCAGTCCTCTGTCCTGTGCCCCAGTCCTCTGTCCTGTGCCCCAGTCCTCTGTGCTGTGCTGCAGTCCTCTGTGCTGTGCCGCAGTCCTCTGTCCTGTGCCCCAGTCCTCTGTCCTGTGCTGCAGTCTGTGTCCTGTGCCCCAGTCCTCTGTCCTGTGCCCTAGTCCTCTGTCCTGTGCCCCAGTTCTCTGTCCTGTGCCCCAGTCCTCTGTGCTGTGCCGCAGTCCTCTGTGCTGTGCCGGAGTCCTCTGTCCTGTGGCCCAGTCCTCTGTCCTGTGGCCCAGTCCTCTGTCCTGTGCTGCAGTCCTCTGTCCTGTGCCACAGTCCTCTGTCCTGTGCCCCAGTCCTCTGCCACAGTCCTCTGTCCTGTGCCCCAGTCCTCTGTCCTGTGCTGCAGTCCTGTGTCCTGTGGCCCTGTCCTCTGTCCTGGGCCAGTGTGCTGTGGCCCAGTCCTCTGTGCTGTGCTGCAGTCCTGTGTCCTGTGGCCTAGTCCTCTGTCTTGTGCTGCAGTCCTCTGTCCTGTGCCCCAGTCCTCTGTCCTGTGCCCCAGTCCTCTGTCCTGTGCTGCAGTCCTGTGTCCTGTGCCCCAGTCCTCTGTCCTGTGCCCCAGTCCTCTGTCCTGGGGCTGTGTGCTATGGCCCAGTCATCTGTGCTGTGCTGCAGTCCTCTGTCCTGTGCCCAGTCCTCTGTGCTGTGCCGCAGTCCTCTGTCCTGTGCCCCAGTCCTCTGTCCTGTGCTGCAGTCCTGTGTCCTGTGCCCCAGTCCTCTGTCCTGTGCTGCAGTCCTGTGTCCTTTCCTCTGTCCTGGGCCTGTGTGCTGTAGCCCAGTCCTCTGTGCTGTGCTGCAGTCCTCTGTCCTGTGCCCCAGTCCTCTGTGCTGTGGTCCTCTGTCCTGTGCCCCAGTCCTCTGTCCTGTTCTGCAGTCCTCTGCCCTGTGCCCCAGTCCTCTGTCCTGTGCTGCAGTTCTCTCTCCTGTGCCCCAGTCCTCTGTCCTGTGCCCCAGTCCTCTGTCCTGTGCCCCAGTCCTCTGTGCTGTGCCCCAGTCCTCTGTCCTGTGCCCCAGTCCTCTGTCCTGTGCCCCAGTCCTCTGTCTTGGGGCTGTGTGCTGTGGCCCAGTCATCTGTGCTGTGCTGCAGTCCTCTGTCCTGTGCCCCAGTCCTCTGTGCTGTGCTGCAGTCCTCTGTCCTGTGCCCCAGTCCTCTGTCCTGTGCTGCAGTCCTCTGACCTGTGCCCTAGTCCTCTGTCTTGTGCTGCAGTCCTCTGTCCTGTGCCCCAGTCCTCTGTCGTGTGCCCCAGTCCTCTGTCGTGTGCCCCAGTCCTCTGTCGTGTGCCCCAGTCCTCTGTCCTGTGCTGCAGTCCTGTGGCCCTGTCGTTAGTATTGAGCCCCTGTCCTCTGTCCTGGGCCTGTGTGCTGTTCCCCAGTCCTCTGTCCCTGTCCTCTGTCCTGGGCCCTTGTCCTGTGGGCTGTGCTCCTGTCCTGTGTCCTTATCCTGTCCTGTGTCCTGAGCCCCTGTCCTGTGCGTTGTGCCTCTGTTCTGTGCCCCAGCCTTCAGGTGCCTTCTTCCTCCTGTGCTTTTGTGTCTCTGCCCCCCATTCTGTGTCTCTGCTCTCCCCTGCGTTACAGTGCCCCCTTCCCTGTGTTTGCTCCCTCCTTCTGTGTCCTTCGGAGCTGTGACAGCTAAGTGTCATAGGTTGGAAGGAGTGAAAAGTACAGGAGGCGGAGTTGCAGTGATGTCCGGTCATGTGTGTGATCACATGACTGTGACATCACCAAAGGTCCTGTAGGGAGAGTGTATCCGAGGCTTACAGCTCATGCGTGCGCGTGGTGAAGCCGCGGCTGGTGGTGAGGATCTGCGGCGCTGGCATTCGGCCGCAATGCATGCTGGAATAGCAGCACAGTGGCTGGATGCCAGAAACTGGTGATTATGTATAGAGATTGGTGTTTTTCTATTTAGGTTTGTATGATGAACCTGTCTTCCAATAATTTTTATTAGGTTTTTAAGGGGTTTAACAAGAGAGAAGGTTAAAACAACAATACACAAATAATAAACCATATAAATAAAAGGAGGGAGGAAGGAGAGGAATGGAAAACTTTAACAAGGCGGAGGGGAAAGATAAGGGATAATTTACCCTTTTAAATAAAAGGGAGGGAATGACAAGCATAAAGCTAAACATAGTTACATTACGATTTGTTCATAGGTACAGTATATACAAACTTACAGTACAATACAGACTATACCACCATTACTTATTGAAGTGTCACTGACAATCCATGCTAGAATAGTCTAGTCTATACTGTCCACATAGAAAAATGAATCTTGTTCTGTAGTCTAGATGCGTATAATTGTATCAGAGTTTAGTTTGATCCACATTAATTCATACAAGTTGCTTAGATCGGTTTCACATCACGATATTGGAGCTTCCGAGTGTATCCGTTTCAAAACGGATACACTCGGATCCAAAATCGGATCCCATGTATCCCTATAGGGCTTGGATCGGATCAGATGTTTGCCTTTTGCCATCCGATTTTGGCACCATCCGATCCTGTCCGATTTCAGCACGGATACAAAAACACAGCCTGCTGCGCTTTTGTGTCCGAGAATGAAATCGGATAGCCTCGGATCCAAGCTGATCCGAGCCCCGATGACATGGGAACCTATGGATATCGGATCCGAGTTGAACTTGGATCCGATGTCGGCTCCATGTCCTCCCTGCTCCTGCCTCCCTGCATCTTCCTCCCCTCCACTTCTCTATCCTGTCTCCTGCTATTCTACCCTGTCCCCCGCTATTCTATGCTGTCCCCCCGCTATTGTAACCTCTTCCCTGTCTTATTCCATTCCCTATCCTTTTCTCTATTCTATTTCCTCTGTTTGTTTTAAAAAAAAAAAAAACCCTCCCTGAGGATACATTACCTTCCGGCGCCTTCAAGGACTGTCACCATCTGTGCAGAAGATCCTCTGGTGATGTCAGAGAGATGGTCAGCTGACGTGTCAGGTGACCGGCTCTGTGACATCATCATAGGTCCTTCAGCCACCAGATGGAGACTGTCGAATGAAGCCGTCGGAAGGTAATGTATCCTCAGGGAGGATTTTTTTTATTTTTTACATATTGGAGGAGGAGAGGACAGAAAGGAGGACAGGGGGGGAGGTTAGAGGAGAAGGAGAGCAAAGATAGAAGAGGGACCGATAGAGAAGAAGCAGGGAGAACAGGATCCACATGGATCCTGCATAGAATCGGATTGGATGGCTATTTTCCATCTGATTGCAGGGATCCGTGTGGATCCGTGCCTGTCCGTAGGATCAAACTTGGATCCCACGGACCGGCACTAAATCGTGATGTGTAAGCGGCCTTAGTCTTTGTTGTTTCATTCAAATTAGTCTAGTAGTGAGTCACTTGATCCCAATCATTGCTTACATCTTGCAAACCCATAAAGGAATAGGGCTCGAAAAAGAAGCATTTTCATAAACAAATTAAAAAAAAAATGTATCTTTTGATATATTTCCCAGGGTCAGGAGCCAGTCCTAGACCTGGGGGTTTCCCAAGTTCAGTTCAGGTTTCAATTAGTACAAAGTGGACCTTTACCATCATAGCATCCTATGGAGAGGAGAATCAACATTTCTGCTTAAATGAGTTGTGATCTGTATTTAAAAACTTTTGTAACTCCAATTGAATTCCTGGGTTGGATCTGAAGAAGGATGAAAGGAAGCGAAAGTCCGCTTCGTCATTGAAATATGGTAATGGTAGAAGGCATTGAGATCTACAGTATTTGTCTATGATAAATCTGTAACCAAATAATGCGGTTGCGCTATTAAAGGGAACCTGTCACCCCAAATCACCCTTGTAAGCTGTAAATACATGTCCCTGAAGCATTACACTACAGTCCTACACATCCCTTTGTGGTGTTTTAGTTCAATATGAAAGTGCACTTTAGTCTTTTGCAAACTTACTAAATCCATGGCAGTGGGGCGTTCCCAAGCCTCCTTGTCTGCGAGGCGGTTCCCCTGTGTGCCGCTGTATTACGCCCTAATGGGCGTTTTTTCAAACTTTCTAGCGCGGGCACGATTCATAATCTCGCGCCCGCATCGTCACGGTCATGTGATGCCGTGACGCGTCATTTCCGGGCGGCTGGGTCGCTGCTGTCTGACGCGCACTGGCCAACTTCAGCGCATGCGCAGATCGCTTGCTGAAGTCGGCCGGTGCGCGTCAGACAGCAGCGACCCAGCCGCCCGGAAATGACGCGTCACGGCATCACATGACCGTGACGATGCGGGCGCGAGATTATGAATCGTGCCCGCGCTAGAAAGTTTGAAAAAACGCCCATTAGGGCGTAATACAGCGGCACACAGGGGAACCGCCTCGCAGACAAGGAGGCTTGGGAACGCCCCACTGCCATGGATTTAGTAAGTTTGCAAACGACTAAAGTGCACTTTCATATTGAACTAAAACACCACAAAGGGATGTGTAGGACTGTAGTGTAATGCTTCAGGGACATGTATTTACAGCTTACAAGGGTGATTTGGGGTGACAGGTTCCCTTTAAGTGCAGAATCAAAGCATTTTTGTTAAAAAAAAAAAGTTTGCACGAAAAATGGATCAATTCATTTAAGAACATGCCTATTTCTGACAAGATTAAAGAAGGGATTTCCAGAATCACTTCTTCAGAACAATCAGGAAATCTTCACGGATTTACATGTTTCGACCTCCAATGTGGTCTTAATAAAAATTATAATGGAGGACGAAATATGTAAATATGTGAAGATTTTAAAGAATCTTGCAATTTATTCTACAAATTTTATCCTGAAGACATGATGCTGGAATTCCCTTCTTTAATTTTGGATACTGCATGACAGGCACAAATTTCCATGCTCCGTCTGGGAACACCTGCGTCTCATTAATCGATATGGTGAGCTGGACCTGTTTCTTTTTCAGAAACTATTTCTGACAAACTATAAAGAATGTTTAAGCAGAGTTTATTCAATACAAGTGTATACAGGAAATTCTTCCAGGTTAAGTACGCTCCCAGTAATCAGTGGTACAGGTAGTATTATTTCCAGGAGCGCACTTAACCTGGAAGAATTTCTTGTATCCACTATTTACCTATAATAGCACCGCCGGGGCTCTCAGTAGCAGCCAGGAAGGTGCAGCAACTCATGAAGGAACCTACTGCAGATATCCATAAGGATCTATATGCAAAAGCGAAAGGCCCCTCTTATCCCTTCAAATAGTGGAGAGAATCACGATGACCTATGGAGATGCTTTAGAACTTCACGTAAGACCAACCACAGTCTAAGAACATCATCAATGAAAGAAGATTTAACCTTGTCTCCACTATTTGAAGAGATAAGTATGTTTTCTAGAATTTGAGTGATCCTGATAAATGTTTGCAGGATATGTTAAACTAACGGTACACAGAAAATATGGTTATTGATTGTTAGCATAGGGACCACTCCTAAGAGTGTGGTCTCACTATCAGGAATTGCAGCATTTTGGAAACAGCGTATTGCTGCTGCGTCCAAAATGCTGCGTTGTACAGTTCAAGCATAGTGGAAGGAATTTCAAGGAATCCTATGCTCAGTATGCTGCACCACTGGTGCTCTCACCAGTGGTGCAGGTTTCTGCGGCATGTTCATTTCATACCGTGGAGTCAGAAGAGATAACCATGCACAGGGAGAAACCACCCTGCACCCAACGTAGATTGCTTGCACACAGTGGTTGCGCTCACACTGCATTCACCCACGCCATCCCGCAGGTCCAGAGGCACTAAATTCAACATGCAGTGCCTCTGGAGCATGAGCACACAGCCTTAGAAATATTCTACAAGGAATGGGAGCACTATAACTTAGAGTGAAAATCCTCCATTTACAGTCAAGGGATCTTCAACTGTAAGGACAGTCCGATGCATCTCCAAGACCTGTGTTTCTATACAGCTTGGTGGTCTTTTGTTGGTCTTTTTGCATGTCTGTCCTTATGAACTTTTATATTTTGTATTAAATAAACTCTGCTCACATATTCTAAATACTTTGCCAAAAATAAGTATTTTCTTAAATCAACTCATTACTTCCTATACTTATATACTGTATATTGAAAAAAAATGTTTAACAAAAATGCATCAAATACAGGGGAATTACATAAAAAAGTGTTGCAGAAGCTAATATTGTTTTTTTTGTGCAATTAGCTTCAGAAAATATGTTTATTAATAAAACAGAAAAAGTGTAGTATTATACACTTTGGTCAACACAAACTAAATGGGAAAAAATTGATACAAGCTGACATATAGACAGAATGTGATAGGCACCTTTGTAATGCAATGGATTTACCTTTATATAATGTTCTCTGATACAGTCAAAACCAAGGTACGAGTGTGGGCAGAACTTAAAGTGAACCTGTCAGGTCAAAAATCCATATGTAATTGATCTAATCTTCTAACTCCTCTAGTGAAGCTCTTTTGATTCATGTATCTCTTTTATTTATACTCCTGCCCTATCCTGTGTAAACTGCAAATAAAGAGATTCATTCCATCTCTCAATCACAGTGAGTGATCACTTAATCCTGTGCAGCACACTCCCAAGGAATTGAATATTCATGTAGTGACATCACTGACTTGCACTGCCCTGATCTGTAAGTAGATAACCAAAGCAGTGAAAATCACTCATATGGAAGCTATATATCTGTGTGTATGGCTCTCTAGGCATAGTGCAGAGGAGAAAGGAGGGGGAGGAGGTGTGCTCTCCTAGCACCTGCACATCTGACATCTTCATTTCTCTCCAGTATTAAACAGTGTCATTGTGTGTATGAGACATATGTGTAGAGTGTGCTGACATATTTTTTGTGTTTATATGAACATTTGTGCATTTGCTCAGTAGATACACACATTACATGTATACAGGAAAACAATTGTTTATGTAAACAGATATACAATAAACAAAGGAGACACAAGAGGCACAGATTGTGCCTTATCACAAGAGACACACAATTCACGATGGTCACAATGAGTCCCACTCACCTTTTCAGTTTGTGAAGCCCACAACCAGCTTGAGCGCTTTAGATGGCAGCTGCTGCAGAACTTCCACCGCCTTGCAACCGCGGGAAATACAGAAGTTCAAACAGAAATGGTGTCAACGGTCCGCGGTGCTGCTTCAAATAATGTACTCGAAAAGCATTGCTTTCTCCATCTCCTTCTTTATTCCTTCACACAAACCAACGCATTTTGGTGCAACCCTGGCACTTTCCTCAGGGTACCCTGAGGAAGGTGCGATTGTTGCACCGAAACGCGTTGGTTTGTGTGGAGGAATAAGGAAGGAGATGGAGAGAGCAATGCTTTTCGAGTACATTATTTGAAGCAGCAGCGCGGACCATTGACACCATTTCTGTTTGAACTTATGTAAACAGATAGGAATCTCTCATATACATCACACTGTAGTGATGTTACTACAAGAATTGTATCACAAAACACCTCTCCTCTCTCAACCCCCTCCCCAGCAGCCTGCAGAAGCCTGAGATTCAGTGTAACTTCAGCACAGTGGGGGGGACAGAATAACAGCTTGGATAGGCCTGGATATTTAAATAACATTTACATATGCTAGACTACTCAGGAGTGAAAGTAATGGACTTGACTAGTGCAGACAGCTGCCTGCAGAGTGTGAAAATGCTTATAGCAAGAGAACTTTAGAGAGTACAGTAATGATTTTTACATATTCTGACAGGTCTGCCCGAGCACTATTCAAGGGTACTATTAGCATCATACTGAAAAATGACCTGACAGAGTCCTTTAAGTTGCAGGTATCATTTAATATACATAGAATGTTTATTTGTAATACGTTTCTGGGAAAAATCTGTTGTATGTGATATGTTTCAGCCAAACTCAAAACATTAATATCAGGTGTCATACACACGTCTATATAATGGATACATGCTATATATGATCTTTAAAATACCATATATACTCGCGTATAAGCCGAGTTTTTCAGCCCAAAAATTGGGCTGAAAAGTCCCCCTTGGCTTATACGCGAGTATATACCCAGTATACAGCCGCCCGCCCGCCACTCCCATCAGTATACAGGCCCCCCCATCAAGATCCAGGGCGCCCTCTCCTTGCTCTGCAAAACCTGCAAAGGAAAATCATTATACTTATCACTGTCTTGTCGCCGCCGGACCGCCGCTTCCATCGCGATCCCCGTCTTCTTCCAGCGTCTTCCGGCTTCCTGTGGTCGCAGGCAATGACGTCATTGCCTGCGCTGACCACAGGAAACCGGAAGACGCTGGAAGAAGACGGGATCGCGATGGAAGCGGCGGTCTGGTGGCAACAGGACAGTGATAAGTATAATGATTTTCCTTTGCAGGTTTTGCGGAGCAAGGAGGGGGGCCCTGGATCCTGATGGGGGGGCCTGTATACTGATGGGGGTGGCAGGCGGGCAGCTGTATACTAACACTGTGGCTGTATATACCTCTGGGGATGCTGTATACTACCACTGGGGCTGTATATACCTCTGGGGCTGCTGTATACTACCACTGGGGCTGTATATACCTCTGGGGCTGCTGTATACTACCACTGGGGCTGCTGTATACTACCACTGGGGCTGCTGTATATTCCTCTGGGGCTGCTGTATACTACCACTGGGGCTGTTTATGCCTCTGGGGCTGCTGTATACTACCACTGGGGCTGTATATACCTCTGGGGCTGCTGTATTCTACCACTAGGACTGCTGTATACTACCACTGGGGCTGCTGTATATTCCTCTGGGGCTGCTGTATACTACCACTGGGGCTGTTTATACCTCTGGGGCTGCTGTATACTACCACTGGGGCTGTATATACCTCTGGGGCTGCTGTATACTACCACTGGGGCTGCTGTATACTACCACTGGGGCTGCTGTATATACCTCTGGGGCTGCTGTATACTACCACTGGGGCTGTATATACCTCTGGGGCTGCTGTATACTACCACTGGGGCTGCTGTATACTACCACTGCGGCTGCTGTATACTACCACTGGGGCTGCTGTATACTACCACTGGGGCTGCGGTATATACCTCTGGGGCTGCTGTATACTACCACTGGGGCTGCTGTATACTACCACTGGGGCTGCCGCTGTATATACCACTGGGGAGGCTGCTGTAACACTGCTGGGGCCTGTATATACCACTGGGGAGGCTGCTGTATACCACACTGCTGGGGACTGTATACCTGTGCTGGGGTCCACCCTCGGCTTATACACGAGTCAATAGGTTTTCCCAGATTTTGGAGGCAAAAGTAGGGGGGTCAGCTTATACATGGGTCGGCTTATACACGAGTATATACGGTATATACTCATGTTATTAAATTAGCTTATTTAGTTAAACATATAAATAAGCAAATTTGATATTGACTTTCTTTTTCTAAATGCTTTCCTTTCTCATATTCTGAAAGCTTTTATCTTTTATAGCAGATACATTGTTTCCATGGAGTTAGTGTCTGCCCAAATCCTGGTTGAGTGTTCACAGTAATTGTATTCCAGGAGAGGAGCTAATTTCAAACATACCAGTCAGCATATTCAAACCCATTAATTCTATACAATAGATAGTTGCTCATTTGCCCCTTTTCTTTACAGCTCCTGACAAGCTGCAGCTATATAATGCCTTGTGCTGATGCTGAGTTTTTTATGGATTTTTGCAGAATTTTAGTGCCCACAATGCTTATTTTCCCTTGTAGCTTAGGTGCAGATTGTGGCCTTGTGGCCATGACAAAATAATGAGCAATGCAAATGTTTTCTGCCTGCCATTGCCTATAGTAGAAAAAATGCATGACCACAATCTGCACTAAAAATTCAGCTAAAACGCTGCAAAAAAGCATACTTCTTGTTGTGTGTTTTCCTGCCACAGGGTGTAATTTTGCATGAAATCTCTGCACAAAAAGCAGCATTGGCACATACCCTGAATCTTTCAAAAGCAACAGCCCCAACAATTAATAGATTGGTAACTTTCAGAGCAGTTCTGCATCTCACTACTTAGTGGACTCTAACTGAGCAGTTAGGCTAGGGTCACACTTGCAGATTTTCCATGCAGTTCTCACACTTGTCTTTTGTGAAAAACGTATGGAAAAACGCATCCATAGACCCCATGTTAAAAATGCATGCCCCAATGCCAAAAACGCATGTCTAAAGGGCCATGCGTTTTTTGGATGCGTTTTTGGCTCAGCACCAAAAAATGCAGCACAATGCATTTTTTGTGCTTTTTCAAAAATGCATGCATTTTTTTTTTTACATGGGGCCCTATGGGAAACGCATGCGTTTTTGTAAGGCACTAAATGGTACATTCATTTTTGCATGCATTTTTGCATGCGTTTTTTAAGGCTGCCCCACACCTATCAGCAAAAACGCAGCCCAAGCCTAGGTCATACCAGCGCTATGCCTGCATTCAGGGGAGTTCCGTTAAAAAGTGGGTTTCCGCCTCATGTGATGCTTGGAAATAGCGTGAGGTTTCAAACTCCGGCACTTACATGCCGGCGTTTGACTTGCGCTCGGGGTTCCATCACCCATAGGAATGAATTGGCAGCGTTAATGCAGCCTTATCTTTACAGTAACCCTACGTTAATGCTGCCAAATTCTATCTTTTTAACTGAAACCACCTGAACGCAGGCATAGCGCTGTTGTGACCCTAGCCTTAGCGAGTTCAATGCCATGTGATGTTAATATAGTGATAGCAGTGTGAACTCAGCATAAACCACTGATAGCTGAATGTGTTAAAGAGGTTTTGCTGCTTATCAGAACAGTCACTTATATAGCAGGTTTGCTCTTCTTTACCAGAAACCAAGATATAAGCAGACTGCTGAGTTGTAAACTACTATAGAGATAACATAAGGATAATTCTTTAACGAGGACCTGTTATCATGGTCCTTTTCATTTAGTGCTAACTTCTACAGTCTTTACCAATAGGGCATTGCGCACAGGTTTATCCAGGAAAATTTCTTATAATCCTCCTTTTTACCCTGTAAGCAATGTCCTCTGAGTAAAGACCATAACAATTGGACCACATCTCTCTGAAACAGTATGGTAAAATAAATAAAATAAACATACTATTAAGGGGAGAAGTGTAAAATAACATGAGCAAAAACTGCTCACTTTTGATGTGGTGAATTGTAGGAATTTAGTACAACACCATAAGGAGTCTGTGAACATGAGTTTTCCTCAGGTATGACCATTTTGCCATTTTTTTGTAACTATTTTTATAAATGTAGGATGATCACCAATATGAGGAACACAAAAGCTTCCATATACTGTACTTTGCCACCTCGCCATCTTAGGCTGGTTTCACATTGCGATTTTCTTCAATCCGTGGCTGTCCAATGTAAATCGGACAGCCACGGATCTTATTTGGCCCCCATGTTATCCTATGGGGTCGGATCGGATCGGATTTGGCCTAATTGCCATCCAATTTGGGGCACAGAAAAAAATCGGATCCCACAAAATCGGATGGCAGTTAGCCCAAATCCGATCCTCTGCGTTTAAAATGAGGGTCTATGACCGCAGGTCCGAGGAAACAGCTGATCGTTCCTCGGACCCGATTTTAGTTTACTGAGCATGCTCCTAACCCTCTAATTTCACTTCTGCAATGTATATAATATACATATAGTAAAAGAAAGAGTTAAAAATAAAAAATCAGTATTCTCACCTATCCGGGATCCACCTCTGCCTCCGGCAAGGTCCAGGTGCTTACAGGACCTGCAGTGATGTCACAACCCTGCAGCATCATCGGGTCATGTGACCCGATCAGCTGATCGGCTTGTGACGTCACCGCAGATCCTATAAGCACCCGGACCTTGCTGGAGGCAGTGGTGGATCCCGGATAGGTGAGAATACTGATTTATTTTATTTTTAACTCTTTGTTTTACTATATTTCCCTTCAGCAATGATTATTATACATTGCGGAAGTGAAAGTGCCCCGCTGTGTCCGGATCCATGATAATCATGGACCCGGACACAGAACAGGTCACCTCCTGTGGTGTCCTTTCCTGTTCGTGGGGTCCTACAAAAAGTAGGATCCCACAGACAGGAAAAAAAAGTTATGTGAAAGCACCCTTAGGCTGGTTTCATACTTGCATTTTTTTCAAACCAGGCAAGATCAGGTTTTTCAGCAGAAACCTGATCCTTTCAGGATCCACTTTTTTGCCCATTCACTTTAGTGATGTCAGGTAAAATCCGATCTCTTCAGGCTGCTACCTGACACCATTAAAGTGAATGGGTAAAAACTGGATCCTGTAAGCATCACGTTTTTGCTGAAAAACCTGATTTTGCCTTATTTGAAAGAAAATGCAGGTGTCAAACCAGCCTTAGAATGCCTGTCTGGTAGAGAATTATCCTAATGTTTAACAAAAGTTCCTGTACATATTTTTTCTAATTGGCTTCATTGCAAATTCAGCTAAATCAATTTTAGCTGTGGCTGCATTTTGCTGAAGGTCAGACAAAAAGTAAAAAAATGATGAAGACATCACTGCTCACCTGTACTGCAGCCCCCTATCCAGTTCTTGATGCCTCTTCTTTTCTCTTGTCGCTCACATTCTTTTTTGCCTGCTTCTTTACTCATGACTAGATGAGACTTCAGATGTCACCGCCCGATGTACCATCACAGAGCTGAGGAAAGGGGTGTGGATTGCAGGAATATAGAATAGGTGAAACTTGAGTATCATACTATGTTTATTGAAAGAGACCTGGGCGTAATAAAAAACCTTCAATTTACAGATAATACTTTTGCTGAAAAACAAATTCTCCTGTAAAATCCATGTGATTTTCCAGACTCAAATTTAAGCAAGTCATCTCATATCTCGTCATGATAAGCATTGACTTGTGTTATGCATTTCTGCATCAAGACATCTTGCTGAATTGTGATGTGTGTTAAGAAATTCTGAATCTGTAAATAGGAATAGCACTCATACGTCACTGTTTTCTTTGTATGTAAGTCTGTATATGTTGTATGAATGTAATAATGTTCTGCCTTCTTCCACGTCTGGTGCTGTGTGGATTCCAGCATACAGCTAAACCTCCTTCACATCCTAAGTAAACAGACTGTAAGGTTCTGTATTCTATGGTTTATTGGTGTGATGATATGAAGATGCATAGGGCGATGCACATGGCGATGCACATGGTGATACATATCGCTGTAAAACTACAAAAGTACAAATGGTATCAGTCAATATTGGATATATCACAGAAACCAGCAGCAGTGATAATAAAACACAGAAATGTATATTGAATACATTAAACATAAGCAGCTGTGGCAATATTCATTGCAAAAGGCACAATTCTACACAGAGGTATTATCTAGCTGTAAACAGTGCAAGGAACACTAACTAAGATGGAGGATTTTATAGCATAATACATCTGCACTAACACAATACTTCTGTACGATGACTGCTGTAACACGAGTTACATAAATAGACTCTAAGGCTGTGGTCACACTGCCAAAATGTTTTTCATAGTGTTCCTTTTATCAAATCCTTTTTGGGTGCTTTTCAAGGCTCCTGTGCTCCCAAACGTTTTTTGGATTTTTTTTTTCTTCTTTTTTTTTGTACCAAAAATGGACCGTTAACAGATGGTGCCAAAATGTGGCATTTAAAAAATTGACCATTTCTCCATAGGGCCCCATGTTATCAAAAAATGGTCCATTTTTTCCAGCACCCAAAAATGTTTTTTGGACCCTGGGAAGAGGTCTTCAAAAATGGAATGACACAGGGAGTGCCCCATCATTTAACGGACCGTTTTTTGGACTTAGAAAAAAAAATGACAAAATTTTTCCCAAAAACGTTCCCAAAGCAAAAATGGATTGGCATGTGTGAGCACAGCCTAACATAAACATACAGTCTATACTACAACTCTCACTGGATTAGCTGCACAGATATTTCACAAATAGTTGTGAAAAGTAAGTAGGAGAAAGGGACACGTTTCTTGTCTGCCTGGAGCCCGGCCTTATCTAAACATGTCTCCTTCCTTACAGAAAAGCAGCAGAGGGGCGGTCCCACAGAGTACACTGAACTTAAAGGGTAAGACACATGCATCTGTAAGAATGCTGTAGATTGTGCTAAACATATCTAAATGTCATAAAGGGATAACATATCACCTCTTAGGGCCACTTTACACACACCAACTTATCTGTCCAACTTCTGACCAACTTACTGGTTGCAATGAAATCATGGACACATTGCTCCATTGTACACAGCCACAAAATGGAGCAATGTGTCCATGATTTCACTGCAACCAGTAAGTTGGTCAGAAGTTGGACAGATAAGTTGGTGTGTGTAAAGTGGCCCTTATAGATCATAACCAGTGTCAAACTACAAATACTTTCTCGACTGAGCATAAATGGGCAGAACAAATGACATGTCAGATCTTTACTTTTCTACCTTAATCACATTTAAAAAAAAATCCTAAAAACTGTAATAAACTGGTGCCTTATAGGCCAAGTCATGACAATTTTATTTTACAGTTGTACAGTGTATCCTATACTTTTAATTAAGTATTTAAATATAAATAATTTGATCATATTCAACATGCATTTACACCAAGATTGAAACTGTGTCTGTAGATAAATCTGCTTTATAGCATCAAAGAACATCAAATATTTGAAGTTATCTTATGCAGTTCTCTTTTAATCATTTTACTTGGTATTTCACATTAGTTTCTTAGATTTTGCATTAGAAGGTTGAGGAGATAAAATTAGGCTAACATGTGATACTAGTGCATCTCAATGAATTAGAATGTTATAAAAAATCAATGTCATATTGTCATGTTTAAGGGCATTTCTGGGAGCCCTGAAACTGGTTGACTAATAAATCAATATTATATTCACCCTTTGATGGCTCCTGGAATACAGTGGTTATTTACTCTTCATCCTCCTTAATTCAAAGGAATTAGATAAATCAGGATTTGGAATCAGGTGTAAATCATATTAAACCCTACAAATAATAAACTTTATTGTTAACTTATACAAAACACACCAAACATGGATACAAACTAGGTGCACAGGAATAGAGTGAAGGAAGGATGCTTTCGTTGGTATATGCCTCCCTCCTTTCACCTGCCTGACAGCGGAGGTCGGCACCCTAGAAAGCGTAGTGGCGCCCCCACTCATCGACAGCTGGCCTTGTCCTGCCCTAACCTTACCCTGGAAGTATGGAGGTAGTGCTCCCCCTTAAGATAGGACCCTCTCAGGGTTTGGTATATTGGCCGACTGGTCTGTCTCCGTGTCCTAGTATTAAAACCAGAGTATCGCTACCCATGTGCTAGTTTGCCCCAGCTGGTATATGTTTAGATAGTCTTATGATAGAGTCTCCTCTTCCATCTGTCTCTCAACTCTCTATTAGCATGGTCCTGTTTGATGATAACAGACCATACCTCAAGAACTATCTAAAGAACAGCATAATTCCAAAGGGACTGAGGATAAACCTTTGTCCGTCTCCACGTACAGCGAGTCCTGAGCTCTTGGAGTTGTGGAAAAGGGAATCCATTGGCTCTTCCCTGCGCTTCATGAGCATTCTGCTACATGAGGAAAGGAAGATTTTTGAGGTAGCAACTGGCAAATTAAACTAAGGTATTGAGAATATCCTAAAGTCCAGATCTGACCCCGACTTTAACAGAAGCGAGGCCTCCCTACAAAATTCCCTGGAGAAATACCAGGGTTTTCTAAAAGAGAGAAAGCACCTCCAATTTCAGAGGGACTTTAAAGAATTCTCAGAGGACAAAGCATACTTCTTTGTCAGGGAGTGACCGAAAGGATCATCATCAGAAGGAGACTCTGATCCAGAGGGCCCAGGAGGTGGGGGTGGTGGGCGCGAAGGGGGGAGAGGGAGGAGGAGGAGACCAAAGGGTGGGAAATGGGGCAACGGTGGTCCCCAAAGACCCCCAGGAAATTCGGGTCAACCAGGCCCTCAATTCCCTCCGGGACCTGAATACCAACCCGCACCTCAGGGACTCATGACACCGGCCTACCATGGAGGGCCCCAAAACCCGGTGACTCCACTGAATCAGTCTGGATTGTTGGGTGCAGGGGGCACCGGGGGGATGGGCCAGGGTGGAAACATGGGTTTCTCTGGTTTACCTTTCTCTGGTGTACCTGTGGCTTCTTTTTTAGGGGACACAATTCCAAGAGAGTACCCACTGAGGAACAAGGTAAGACTGCCAACGTCACACTAGTGACTCAGCTGGATGGTGGACAGATTATTAATCTGTCCTCCTACCAGCTGAATTATCATGAATACAACATCTTGAAGAAGGGACTTTCTTTCGACCCGACAAACAGATTCAACTGCTTCGAGTCGGTCAGAGATGTGAACCTGTTTGATCGTAAACTCAAATGGAAAAAATTATTTTCTAAACACAACAAAGATGAATGTTTGAGACTGGGGCTCGACGAAGATAAGTACCAATGTTTTCATGATATGGCATACCTGAACCACCAAATGAGTGGGTGTAATGAAAGAGGGCTTGGCCCTTTTACAGGGCATAAGAAGGGCAGCAAGAAGATGCCACCCCATACTGACGTCACCAGTGTTGATATATTCATGAGTCTTGTGGAGAGAGATCTGAAAAAGATCCCATGTACAAATCAGGATTTGATTGGCAATTTGGATGAGGCTGAGGCCAGCACCCTGCTATCGCTTGAACGAGAACAGGGGCTCGTAATAAAAGCATCTGATAAGGGTGGGAATCTTGTGTTGATGAACCATGATAAATACAGAGAAATGTGTTATCGAATTCTCAATGATCGCTCCACTTATGAGGTCCTTGCTTTTAGCCCTGTAGTTAAGTATACTGAGGAGCTGACTTACATCTTGGAGTATGCTAGAGAGGGAGGACTCATTTCAAGGAATGAGTATGAGTTCATCAAACCAGTGCACCCGGTTACCCCCACCTTCTATACACTCCCCAAGGTGCATAAGGGGGTGGAGGTACTGAAGGGTAGACCTATCTTCTCCAGTATTGACTCCTGCACCCAGAATGCAGGAGTGTACGTAGACACGATTCTGCGCCCTTTTGTTACGGGTCTATCATCCTACACACGGGATACAGCCGACTTGCTAAGAAAACTTGATGGGATCAATCTGGAGGTGGGCACCATATTGGCCTCAATTGATGTAGAGGCTTTGTATAGCAGCATCCCCCATGATCAAGGACTACGTGCCGTTGAGTACTATCTCAACACGAGGACGAGGATCTGCTACAGTCATAACACCTTTGTCAATGATCTATTGAAATTTGTGTTGCACCATAACATGTTTCTATTTGACAGGAAGTACTTCCACCAGCTCAGGGGTACGGCGATGGGGAGCTCTTGCGCCCCATCATACACTAATCTGTACCTGAATAAAACCAAAATCTCCCGTCCTTCCAACTGAAGACAAATGAAACTACTGTCTCTTTAACAAAATAATTACTTTTATTGATATTCAAAAATTTAATACATTTGTAAAGGTACCAAAATTATTACAGGCTATAATCCATATTATTTAAAAAATCCTATAAAAATACCTCTCAAAAGCAAACAACAGTATATATAGGGGTGCTCCTATGCAGTGTTTATCATTAGATAGCTTACAAACTGGTGCTCATAATAGTACAAATTCACCATTCTGCCCAGTCTAAGAACAGCCTACTACTTTCATAGGGGCACTTTCTATACCCTAATACACACTTTGAAAAGGGTCCCCCAGCAGCACACCAATTTAGATTCCTGCTTGTAAATACCTCTAGTTCCAGGCTGCACTGAAGCTGTTCACTGTAGAGTGAAACCTAATATAATTGGACAGTTGATTTTATTACTAATCTGTACCTGGGCTGGTGGGAGGAAACCATCGTGTTTAAGGACGGCACCAACTGGTGGGAGCCCCACATCGTCCTCTGGTCCAGATATATAGATGATGTATTTCTGCTGTGGTCTGGGCCGGAGGACCGTTTCGCAGAGTTTGTCAGATGCCTGAACATCAACCGAATCGGCCTGAGATTCACTTCTGAGAGCAGTCCCACAGAGATTCCCTTTCTGGATGTCTCCATCAGAAAGGAGGCCGATGAGTCCTTATCAACTAGGACCTATCATAAGCCGACATCAACAAATAGCCTCCTGAGGTGGGAAAGTTTCCAGCCAGTATCACTCAAGAGAGGCATCCCAAAGGGGCAATATCTGAGACTGAGAAGGAACTTCTCCAGACTTGGTGATTTCAGATCACAGGCTGACGACCTGATGAGACTATTTATTGAGAGCGGCTACCAACGACCGGTGCTACAAGAGGCACGTAGTCACGCAGAGCAACAAAACAGAGAGGAACTGCTACAAAAGTGTGGAAAACGCTGAAAAGATGACCCCGGGATTACGAGACTCATTGGCACTTTTGACTGTCAGAATCAAAAAGTGATGATTGTGCTACGCAGGTATTGGGATGTCCTGACTTCCGACCCAGACCTGAAGGGGATGATCTCCCTGACACCCAGCATCACCTATCGTAGGGGCCGCACTCTGTCAGATAGACTGGTACACAGTTACTACAGGCCCCCAGTTGCGGGACCCACCTGGCCGGGGGTAAACCGAGGGGTTTCTTTAGATGTGGAGACTGTAGTTTCTGCGGTAACATGACAACATGCAAGTCTATTCACAGTGTGGCCAGTAACAAGACTTTCTTTCTACGCAAATTTTCCAACTGTAAGTCTGCCGGGGTAGTATACGTAGCCACGTGCACTTGCCGGCTAGACTATGTTGGTAAAACGGTCAGAGAGTTCAGAAGAAGGGTGGGTGATCATTTGGGGGACATTAGGAACAAAAGGGACACCCCAATCGCGAGGCGCATGAACGAGATACATGGGGGTCACATAAAACAGGTGACCTTCAGGATAATGGAGGTGGTGAGGGTCGGTCCTAGGGGAGGAAACCATGATCTGAATGTCCTAAGGAGGGAGGCGGAGTGGATATTTAGGTTCGATTCCCTGACCTCAAAAGGGTTAAATGAGCAGCTGTCATATGCGTGCTTCCTGTAAATGAATGGTATGTGTACAGGTTCCTTTAAGAGAATGGCGAAAGTCATTATAATACGAATATTTTATCTATCCAGTATATATCTGACTACAATATGAGTGCCCTGAGCCAAACCCCTAGCCCCCTCTGACTCAGCCCAACAGCTACCCTGCCCCATAAATAATATGTCATGAGATGCGCAGGGGTATTCGTTTCTCTTTCCTCATACAGCCACCTAGCAACAGTCTACTACAGTGCAGCGGTATCGGTGCACCGAAGTAAACAAAGGACCAACGTTCTGGCAAATGAGCGAGGTGGAGCCTCTGACTGGAGCCGCGCCCGCCCCCATGTCAATAAGGTTACCCTGACAATGGGGGACTCACGTATACACCCGGCACGCAACCGCAGTGTCCTGTCAGGGAACTTCTGCCGATAACATGCTGGGAGGGCCACTGCGCATGCACGCTATGTCACTTTCTGTGACGCGTGCTTTCCACCAGGAAGACAGTGGCGGCGGTAGAGTGCGGTTCAAGGGCCTTTGCAGCCTTGCCTGGCCTGAATACTGGGAGCTACACATCGGGAGCATGACGGTAGCACTGTGTATAGACGGTATACCCCATTTTTATTATACTTTGGGGTATTGGCTGTACGTTGACTGGTGATAGGAGGAGCGGCGTGGGGTCACAGGATGTGGGCGGCACTAGGGCACACAGTACTCGATATAAGGGGGTTGTATGTACCTGCACAGAACACATGGACTGATTACATCAAGCCTCCTGATGAATGGTGAAACGCATCGAGGCGCGCGGGGATGAGCACACCACCCTGTTAAGCTAAGTACCCCCAAACCCCCTTTATCTGTGAGATACTACTGTAGGTATAGTCTGTTATCATCAAACAGGACCATGCTAATAGAGAGTTGAGAGACAGATGGAAGAGGAGACTCTATCATAATACTATCTAAACATACACCCTCTGGGGGAGACTAGCACATGGGTGGCGATACTCTGGTTTTAATACTAGGACACAGAGACAGACCAGTCGGCCAATATACCAAACCCTGAGAGGGTCCTATCTTAAGGGGGAGCACTACCTCCATACTTACAGGGTAAGGTTAGGGCAGGACAGGGCCAGCCGTCGACGAGTGGGGGCGCCACTACGCTTTCTAGGGTGCCGACCTCCGCTATCAGGCAGGTGAAAGGAGGGAGGCATATATCAAGGAAAGCATCCTTCCTTCACTCTATTCCTGTGCACCTAGTTTTTATCCACGTTTGGTGTGTTTTGTATTAGTTAACAATAAAGTTTATTATTTGTAGGGTTTAATATGATTTACACATACTCTTCATCCTCCCTAATTTAATTTCCTTAGATAATGACTTTTAGGTTTTCAATGGCTGTAAGTCATAATCATCAACATTAATAGAAGTAAATAATTGAAATAATATTGACTCTATATGTATACTTTTCACTTTATGTACTGAATTACTGAAATAAATTAACTTTTTGACGATATTCTATTTCAAAGACATATAGAAAGACATAAAAAGGTGACACGTCTACCATACAAAAGGGACAATCAGGGACAGGACAACAAAAAAATGGAACAATGAGCATGGTTAATATGTCAATATAAATGGAATTTAGAAAAATGTAGGATTCTAATTTCACAGAGATATCAAATTTATTGTAGTCCCACTGCAGCATAGAAAAGGACATAATATGTAAAAGATTCACACAAAATACGCAGCAGTTGAAAATAATGCAAAAATTCAAAATTTTAGAACTTTATACAATGGTCCCCATACAGAGAAGGCACTACGACTAAGAAATATTAGGACTGTGCAAAAAAAATTGAAAATAAAAAATGAATAGGGCCAATGAAAGACCTACTACAGAGAGTTCCACAAAGACATACTGGACATACTAGACATTACAACATTTACATCCAACATACATTTCACAGTGGTTCTGGTATGGTTCCCCCTGAAAAAAAAACTTTTTTAGTTATATATAACATTAACATTAAGCAAGCTTATTCTTCCATTTAAGGAGACACGGGTTCTTAAACGTTGCATTATAAACTATATACATTTTCAAACACAGTATGCAGCCCGTTCATGGCTGCAAGTGCTGAGGCCTCCGGGCCTCGGGACACCAACTTGTGGCAAAGTTGATACTCTCCGTACCGGCATCTTACACCACAATGTCTTTAACCCCTCATGGGCCATGGGTTACACAGTCACTGTTAAAGTCTCAAGAGTCCTGTGGCATAACAATACCGGCTCTCTATGCACACCGGGTTAAGTGCAAAAACTTTAAAACGCACACATACATGGCACATTACTTTTCTTAAAAAGTATAAAAAAGGACCACAAAATGAAAGAAATAATTCGAGCAAGTCCTTGTCTTCAGAACCAAAGGTTGAGGTTTATTTGGGTAGGAAATAATACAGAGATATATGGCAGGGCAATATGACAGGTTTCAGAATGGCAGGCACGCATGGCACACAGGATGGAAAAAGTGTCGCCCCGCCTGTCTAAGGCAGAGGATTTTTATACAATTTTCTGCCATTGGATAACATTAGTGGCCATTATTTTCAAAGGATACATAATGACCTCATCCTGACAAAGGCAATACTTACATTTCACGTAGAATATAGGTTGACATGAAAAAGCATCACTAATTTCATTACTAGCTATATACTTCACTTAGATTTATCCAAACAAATTATCTCATAATAGCCTTTTTGGGACCAAGCACAAATCAATACTTATTGACATTAATTAGCTCTGTTCTTGATTATATGAAACGTCATATAGCCTTGAGGAATAGAATACACCGTAAAATATCGAGAAATACTGTAAAAAAAGGAATTGGTTAACTATTATCATGATGAGCTTTTGGTGTATGCTCGGACCAAACCTAATTAGCTTCCATGCCTGTTTCTCTTTCCAGGGCTTGATTTCTTTTATTACTTGAGACCTACAGCAAGAGTTCAGTAGTTCTATTTTCAAGCTTAAACTGAAACTTTACACAAGACAACATGGCTGACAGAGGCCTTGGTACCCATGGCCTCCGTCTAACAAATTCCCCTGTTGTACGTATGGTAATTTGATAATTTACCCTGAAGTACAAGTGTTTCAAAAGATCCGTTCAAAAACGCAAGTGGCTGCTTCAGTTCAAAGTTCCTAAAAGTGCATCAAGTCTCACAGTGCTACCTGGTCATAAAACCAATGGGGAGCACACAGGGAGCTCAACTATTTACAAGAACGTCTATATCACGTCATCGTCTATGATATTATTGTCTATGATACATAAAAGACAAACAGGGGAAAAGGCTATCCATTCATTCAGGTATGGGATGGAGTCAATAAGGAACACATCATACTCACACTTACAGTTGCTTGTAGCAGAAGTCCGGGTTCCTTACTCCTTCTTCTTCATCCACGGTAGAACTTCTGGGGTTCTTCTTCTTGTTGGAAACAGCTCTAATGATTCCAGTGCACTGGACAGCAAATAGCTGTATACAGTCTGTGTTCCCGTGGTCATCATAGTTTTAGCAGTGTCGTCCGACACTATCGCCTGCGGCAATTCTTTCTGCTGCGACTCCACATTATCTTCAGGTCCCGTGATAGAATCCGGGTCTGTAACTTCTGAGGGCTGTGCATCCATTTGTGGATTCAGGGACAATCTCCTTACTCGAATTCCATATGGATCCTTCTCTCTTTGCACCACAATGTACGAGATCCACTCTTCAACTACAACTTCCCTGTCCGAATGATCTGTAGGGAGATGTTCCTCCATGTCTCTCCTGTTTATAAAGATGTCTCTGTCAGCCCTGGGTTCTCTGGCGAACGCATAACCGTCCTTGGGCTTAATCATAATGATTCTCCCTTCATGTCGTGGGGATCTATTAATGTCTGAACCTCTCCGGGCCACCAATTTGGAGTGTTGGGTACGAGCTATCAATTCCTGTTTTTGGGCCAGCTTCTCTGCTTCCTCCTTATCCCATCTCCGGGCACATCTCCGCAGATACTCATTTCTAGTTATAACCTCTACCTCTCACCTCTATGGATGCAGGGGCTGGGATCAGCGGCTCCAGTAACTGTAGATAACCCTCTTTCAGGGCTCCGAGTGGGTCGAACACATTGCTAGTAGTCCGGGGCACAGTCTCAGGGATGGTCACGTCTACCAGCTCCACCAACAGTTTCTGCTCTCTGCTCCGAGTATCATCAAGGACATGAGTCCAGCCGGGCTGTACAGTTAGGAACTGCTGGCATTGATGACAGTCAATTTGAACCCGGGTTCTCTGTTCAGTATGAACCTGTGTTAACTGCTGGGATGTGTCTCAAACCTCCGGAACTTTTCTGCCGCCTTCTGCCATAACGCCTTGGTCACCAAATCTCTCTCCCTGGACGGGTTCCTCCACAATCGAGTCTTGTGGGCTCTCCGGGATCAATTTGGGTCTCCCAACCTGGTCGCTAAGCCTGGTGTCCTCTCCTTCCATCCGGGTGTCCAGTAATGGCGGCTGCACTCCATCCTGTTGCTCGCTCCACCTTCTTTGGACGTCTTCTTCCGCTCCCGCCATATCTTCATTGGTTGCTGCAGTTTGGGGTGGAGATTCTTCTTTGAGATTGATGGCTGGGGAGCCAGGGTGGGCCTTTCTTTTCCCACTCTGGACCGGGCCGGCCTACGATGGGGGGTCTGGGCACACCTCCTCTGCACATGGCCTAAGGCTCCTATGGCCGCCATTAAGTGCAGATTTTAGTTTCAACAAAATTTTATTGTGACAGAAGAAAAGTAGATGCGTACAAACAATTGTTAATCAATACAATGTCAGAAAAAAAAATAGGAAATAAATCAAATAAGACAAATAAAACAAATGAAGCGGCCCCCTCGCAGGGGGGTTCAGGTTCATAAAGCAAGGCGTTGTTATATACTTTATAATTTGGTGTTAATGTTAAGAGAAGAGAGAGTAATACAAGAAAATTAAGATAAAATAAAAAATAAATAAATAAGAAAAAAGAGAAGGAAGTATATTGAGTAGAAGGGAAGCAGCATTCTCGTAGCAGCTCAACAGGGGCAAGTGTAGATTTTATTAGAACAGTCCAAATCACAAGTTTTAGGCACACGGAATCCGGTTCTGTTGGACCGGGTCCATCCTGTTCATGGCGCCAAGTTGTTTAGCCCACTGTGATGGGTACTCGGTACAGGACCAGGGTATCACGGGGGTTATCACGGGGCTCCTTGGTCCGGACCATGTTCCGAGCCCACAAGTTAAAGGGGTTATTTACAGGGATTTGTCGCGACGCCACCTACGGGATGTGGTCAGTGAGGGGACCACCGCTGCTGCATACTTCTGCCTGGAGGATTGATGGATGATGCTGCAACAAGATGGATGAGCCAGCCTGACAGGGTGGCATATGTATATACAGTTCACTGTGCAGGGAATCACACACGGGAGACTTAAGCAGGGTTCACCGGGTTTTACTTCACAAGTTCTTAGTGCAGTTCACAGTACAGTCCACACAGTTAACTCCGTACACTCTCTCTCTGAACCCTCTGCAGCCAGGTTTCCTTCCTGAGACCCTTCACTCTCTGAAACCTTTCAGGCTTTCCTCTCCTGTGTCCTTCCTGTGGGCTGTATGAGGGCAGCTCGGTCCCTTGCTTGGCTTCTCCCGGTCTATGGGTAGCAAGCCTGGGTCCTATATGCTGCTGTTTCTCCAGCCCGTGTGTTGGGTGACCAGACCTGGAATCTGTGTCTCCCCGTCGGTGTGTCTGTGTACCGGCGTGTAGCTACAGTCACACAGAGCCGTCTCTCTGGTCCCAGCCTAGCCTTGGATGTGCCTATCTTGCAAGGGATCACCGGGCTCTCGCCTACCCGTGTAACTACCTGTGTACATCAGCGGAGTCTGTCCTGCCGGTAGTTTGTCAGTGCTGCCATCTTCCTCGGACCCAGCTGCACTGGTCCGGTCTTTCCCCTTTCCTGTGGGCTTCAGGCTATTGAGCGGTCTTTCTCTCCAGGGAATGGTGTCTAACAGGATTCTGCGCCTCCAGGAGCCCAAACCTTCAGGAAAGTTTCTCCTTTTACTCTCTGTTCTCTACTTGGTATTTACTGGTCTTGGCTTCTCGGCACCCACTGGCCTACTCAGTCTTTGCTGTTCGGCACCCTCTGGCCTACCCACTAACTCCTCCTAGTTTCCCACTTTTGTACCTGGTTCGTCACCTGACCTACGTCCCTACCCACTATGACTGGCCCTACCACCCCTTGCCCGCCTAGAGTCCCGAGCTACAGGTTGGGTCTTGTATCTGTGGGTATGTGTTTTGAAGGTGTGTGTGTAACAACCTGTCTCCACCTGCCTGGCTGCAGTTCCTACCTGTGGCCACCACTATCACTGATCTCTGTGCTGATGATATGGCTTCTTACTTCACAAACAAAATTCTAAATATCTGTCAGGAAATCAACTCCCAACCTCAAATCGTTGTTACCCCTATCTCTCCCCACATTTCTTCCAGCTCACTCTCCACATTTGAGCCAGTCACAGAAGAAGAAGTCTCCAAGCTCCTTTCCTCCTCTCGTCCCACCACATGCACCGCCGATCCCATCCCCTCACACCTACTCCAGTCTCTCTCTCCGGTGGTTACCACTCCCTTAACCAAAATCTTCAATCTCTCCCTCTCTTCTGGCATCTTCCCCCTCCTTCAAACACTCTATCATTAATTCATTATTAAAGAAAACATGTCTAAACCCATCCTGCACAAACAACTACAAACCAATCTCCCCTTCATCTCTAAACTCCTGGAGCGCCTGGTCTACTCCCGCCTCATCAGTTAAGTCTCCACTCACTCTCTTCTAGACCCATTACAGTCTGGTTTCCGCCTCCTACATTCTACAGAAACTTCCCTCACCAAAGTGATCAATGACCTTCTGACAGCAGAACATAATGGTGACTGCTCTCTGCTTATTCTACTTGATCCCTCTGAAGCCTTTGACACTGTTGACCACTATCTCCTACTTTCTATGCTGCATTCCATCGGCATCAAGAACATGGCTCTCTCCTCGTTCTCTTACTATCTTTCTGACCACTCTTTCATTGTATCATTTTCTGGCTCCACTTCCTCCCCTCTTCCTCTCACTATTGAGGTCTCTCAAGGTTCAGTCTTTGGACCTCTCCTCTTCTCTCTCTGCACGGCACCGATTGGACAGACCATCAGCAGATTTGGCTTTCAGTACAATCTTTACGCTGATGACACACAACTATACACTTAATCCCCTGACCTTACTCCCACTCTAATAAAGAACACCAATGACTGTCTAATCGCAGTTTCCAATATCATGTTCGCTCTCTATCTGAAACTCAAACTTTTCAAAACATAAATTCTGCTCCCACCCTCCACTAACCCACACGTCTTTCTCTCAGAGTGCAGCACCACGATAAGTCTTAGGCAGCAGGTGCGCTGTCTTGGTGTTATGTTTAACTCTGATCTTTCCTTCACCACATTTATACAATTTCTTGCCCACTCCTGTCGCTTGCACCTGAAGAACATCTGTAGAATTCGCCCATTTCTCACCTTGGAAACCACAAAAACCCTCACTGTAGCCCTGATTTACTTCCGCCTTGACTATTATAATTCTCTTTTAATTGGCCTCCCCTGCACTAGACTCTCCCTTCTCCACTCCATCCTTAATGCAGCAGCCAGGAACACCTATCTGGCTAACCGTTACTTGGACGCTTCCGCTCTATGCCAGCCATTGCAGTGGCTGCCCATACAGTATAGGATCCAATTCAAACTGCTTGTTCTCACCCACAAAGCTCTTCACAGTGCAGCACCTCCCTATCTCTCCACCCTCATCTCTGTCTATCACCCCACCCATTCTCTTCACTCTGGAAGTGACTTTAGTCTCACTTCTTCATTAATCCAAACCTCCCACTCCCAGCTCCAAGATTTTTCCCGAGCTGCACCGATTTCTGGAATGCTCTACCCCAAGAAATTAGGTCTATCTACAATTTACATAGTTTCAGGCAATCCGTAAAAACACATCTTTTTAGGTCGGGCTATCATGATCCCTAGTCAAAGTCATTTAGATATAGCCTATCCACTCCACCACTCTCAAATACATCACAAATAATAGTTGATGGTCACTTATGCTGCTCCTATCTGTTCCCCATTAACTCAAGTTGACTATACAATCATTGTAAATAAGCACCTGTATTTTGTGTCACCCCCACCTCATTGTTAGATTGTAAGCTCTTATGAGCAGGGCTGCCACTATTTTGCTTTAATTTTATTTGTATTGTATTATATGCTGTATTGTATTGTGTTGCATTTTGTATCATATTGTATTTTCTGATAACTGTTTTTCATGATTATTTGATTATGAATCTCTGAGTTGTGAAGCACTGCGAAATATGTTGGCGCTATATAAATAAAGATTTTTATTGTTATTATTATTATTATTATTATTAGTCTGTGAAACTAGAATCCTACATTTTTCTAAATTCCATTTATAGTGACATATTTACTACGCTCATTGTTCCTTCTTTTTTTGTGTCCCTTTTGTATGGTGGATATGTCACCTTTTTTTGTCTTTTTATATGTCTTTGCATTTGATTTTAATGCCGATGTGGTAATTCAATAAAATTTAACCCCTATTTGACCCATGACATTGGAGGACATTAAGGGTCGGGTCCCGGTATTTGATGTGAGCTTCGGCACGGCGCTCTCAACACACCCCCGACATCTCAGCTTATCTCATCAGCTGAGACGTAGGTCTTACAGCACCGATCAGATCCGGGATCCGATTGGTGCTGTTAACCCCTTGGATTCTGCTGTCAATCACTGACAGCGGGATCGAAAGGTGCCGCGGCGGGGAATGCGTTTTTCCCCGACTGCATCGAAGATCCTGCTCACTTAACAGCCCTGGGTCCCGGCTTGACCCCGGAAGCTGTCACAGAGCAATTCCTGTGAGTGGTTGGCAAGCGCTGTCAACCACTCACAGTACGCATTTGTGAAAGGTCCTGATGTGCTGCAGCTCATCAAGACCTGTCATAAGCGATGAGATGGTGCAACACTGTGGCACCCTATGGGGCACTGTAAAACGAAAAATCAATTGTGAAATAAAGTATTTAAAAATATAAGAGAAAAAAACCTAAAGGTTCAAATCACCCCCCATTTCCCCATTCACAATAAAAGTATATATATATAAAAATTATAGACATATTTGGTATCACCGCGTTCAGAAATGCCTGATCTATCAAGATATAAAATCAATTAATGAGAGCCGTAAACTGCATAACGAAAAAAAAAGGTCCAAATGCCAAAACGACATTTTTTTGGTCGCCATAACATTGCTATAAAATGCAATAACAAGCGATCAAAACAGCACAGCCACCCAAACTTTTCACAACTTAGATAACAGAAAAAGTATATATGTTTGGTATCTGCAAACTCATCACAACATTATGTCAGGTTTACCATAAAGTGATCATGGCGAATAAAAAAAAAACTAAAAGTTTAAGTGTAATTGTACTTTTTCTTTGCAATTTTACCACATTTGGAATTTTTTTCCCATTTTCCTGTACACTGCATGGTAAAATAAATGATTGCATCTGAAAGTACAACTCATCCTGCAAAAAACAAGCCCTCATATGTCTATATTGATGGAAAAATAAAAAAGTTATGACTATTGGAATCAGGGGAGCAAAAAACGAAAACAAAAACGAAAAATTCCTCGTTGGTGAAGTGGTTAAACATACTTTTCATACAATAAAACCTTTTTCTACAGTTTTTTTTAATCTCACACAATATCGCGGCACTCAGGAGGCAGCTAGTGTTACGATCGCTGACACCACTGGGGTTATCTCAGGTAACACAGCAGGATTCCCTGAGACAACCCTATTGAAGCCATGAGGGTGTCTGAGATTCATGAGCGGGCCCAGAAGGATGGTGACAGTGGTGATGACGCTTGCTCTGTAATAGCGTAGGAAGGTAATGTTTGTGCTAAACATTGGGGTTCCTCTGTCAAAAGTTTGAGCTGTGTTTGGAAGTTCTTGGGCCCCTTTGTAGGTGTTTTCTAGGGCCTTGATTTTGCCTCCCATTGATCTGAATGAAGTTGGGAAGTTTGGTGAGCTGTTCACCGATGTGTTCGGCAAGCATATGCCCGTTCGGCAAACTGAGCCAAACGTGAACTTCAAAAAGTTCACTATTCTCTATTCAATAACTGTAAAGCATCGTATATATGGCCAATTCACTTCTGCAGCTCTGCTTTGGTCTGCGATGCCATCTTGTGACTTTAGCTCGTGACTGTCTGGAAGTCAGAAATTTCATCATAAGCTCCCATTGCAAATCAGAATCAGGACGAGACCAGAACGACATTCTCATAGGAATGCTTTGAGTTTTGACCTTTGTCATGTTTCATGAAACACTGGAGCTGCCTGCAGGTCATAAATCCCCTGAGACCAACTGGACTGGTTGCGATAGAAGATAAATCTGCAGGAAGGTAAGAATAAAGGGGTCAAGAGACTTACATGTCAAGCATCACTCAAGCAGTGCAATAAAAAAAGCTAAAATTGTGCTTTGAAGGTAACAGGAACAGAACAAGTTAAACCCAAATGGATTTACTACATAGATATGTTGCCGGGCACTGCTGCTGCTTTATGCTCCTATATCGGAGCCTCCCAAAGGTCACACAGTTCACAGGGAGACACGCTGCTCCGCTCCGCTTACCGGCTTCCACGCCGTCCTGCCTGGTCCCCTGGTGCACATCCGGGTTTCAGAATGACTTCCTGGTCGCGGTATAACAGATGGCGGCAGCACTCCTTGGGTCCTGGCACAAACAATGAAGTTTTATTTCATATCGGTGTGGTGGGCCTACAGGGGCTGTGGGAGGGAGGATGAGGGTATACACAAACGACAGGCTGTTTTGCGCCCCCTAGCGGCGCTTCTATGGGTTACAACACTTTTTCGGGCTAGAAAAAGTTGCTTTGCTTCCAAAGGGAGTTAATTCTCTAACAGGAAGCTAAGTGGATAATTAGATTGAGAGCCGAGGATCCACTAGACTTTAACGACAAGAATGTTTTGTCTGGTTTTTTATAGATGGTGTATAGGATATTGTTGTAATTTGTTACTGTATAGAATAACAGTTTTTAAGCTTTGTTCATGCTAAGAATGTATGCACTAAACACTCTTGATTTATCTGTATAGATAGTTATATTGTAAACTCTTGTATAATCTGCTTGTATGTGATTGTTCTGTATATGATATGCACTAAATGCACCTTGTGACACTGAAAGAGTCTAATTGATGAAGGGGTGTGTATATAAAGGTACCGTTACACATAACGATGTTCAAACGATGTCGGCAACGATCTCGGGGGCACGCGGTCGTTTTTGACATCATTTCAACATCGCTGGTGAGATGTCACACGTCTAGAAATCGTGGACAACTCACCAATGATGTTGTGAGCAGGGATCATTCGCACAACCCCCCGAACGATCCTTGCTCATTGTAGTAAATGGGCGAAGTCGTCCATGACATTGTTATTGCGGTGTCACACAGAACGATGCAGCAGATTGATGGAGTTGAGATCGTCAGGTTTTTCAACATGTTGGTAAACCTGTCAACTCCGATCCAACAATTTATCATTGCAACTTGCCAGAGTCACATGCAGCGAGGTTGCAACGACGTCGCTGGTACGCCTCCAAACCTGTGATGTATCAGCAATGTTGTTGACAATGTTGTGCCGTGTAATGGGGCCTTAAGAAACAGGAAGGCACATCCCCTTCAGGTGTTGTAACCCTTAGAAGCGCCGCTTCTACAAAATGCACATGATGTAGAGAAATATATGTAATATTGACTTCCAAATGCGCACCCCCAGCCTGGCTCGCTCTGCTCTGCAGAATGCCAGGTATGGTGCTGAAAGTGTCATTTCAGGTACTGCGCAGCTGGACCTCAGGCTGCGTATTGCGCATGCTCTATAGAGCACATTATGTCAGCTCATCTGTGATGAGCTATCGTAATGTGCTCCACAGAGCATGCGGACTGCGCAGCTCTGTGGATGAGCTGCGGAGTACCGAAAAGGACAGGAAGTGACAGGTTCCCTTTAAGAACCGAGCCTCATTTTTGCAATTCTGGCCAGTGTCACATTCTAAGGTTATAACTCTGGAACGCTTCAACATATCCCAGTGATTCCACGTCTGATTTTTCATGACATTTTGGACTTCCTGTTAGTGGTAAATTTAGGATGATGTTTTCTTCACTTTTTTGACCAAATAGAGTGTTTCCATGCAGTGACAGTTCAAAGCCATGACAGGTATAGCCGTACTATATGAAAGTGATATTAAAGTGATCTGAGTGAGATACTAAGGGAACAAAGAATTATGTCCTAAACATTTATGATATTCTAATAGGTGGCAATATCTTCTAGTTTTATTTTTACCAACATAATGTTAATGACAAAGGCATTTATTTCTGTTTCTGTGGAAGTCATATGTGAACAAAGATTTGTACAATGCTGCCATCTAGTGGAAAATCTCATTAGAAAGCCATGTTTACAGATCATATGTTTACTTCTAACAAACTACACGTCAAGGCTTGCAATGATCTCTAAATATGCAGCAAACATGAGCGTCTCATACACCATGATCGTAGGCCCCACCTCTAATATTATAAGCTAAACAGACGATATATGAATAACACCAGGCATTTGTTTTCATGAAATGGCCGAGAGGCTTTTAATAGGGTTACCTTTAATAAATAACACTGGGGAACAATTTGAAAAAGATTTTCTGTTGAGTTAGGTTTTTGAGCTGATTTATACTAAAATTGGCATGCTGATTCCAAAAATGTCAGTTTTTTTCTAGCACGTGAAGTTTTTCCACCACAGCTTACCTGCCAGAGAAGCACAATTGCACTGATATCTGTAATAAGACTTGGTATCTGATTACAATATATATATATATATATATATATATATATACAGTTAGGGCCAGAAATATTTGGACAGTGACACAATTTTCGCGAGTTGGGCTCTGCATGCCACCACATTGGATTTGAAATGAAACCTCTACAACAGAATTCAAGTGCAGATTGTAACGTTTAATTTGAAGGGTTGAACAAAAATATCTGATAGAAAATGTAGGAATTGTACACATTTCTTTACAAACACTCCACATTTTAGGAGGTCAAAAGTAATTGGACAAATAAACATAACCCAAACAAAATATTTTTATTTTCAATATTTTGTTGCGAATCCTTTGGAGGCAATCACTGCCTTAAGTCTGGAACCCATGGACATCACCAAACGCTGGGTTTCCTCCTTCTTAATGCTTTGCCAGGCCTTTACAGCCACAGCCTTCAGGTCTTGCTTGTTTGTGGGTCTTTCCGTCTTAAGTCTGGATTTGAGCAAGTGAAATGCATGCTCAATTGGGTTAAGATCTGGTGATTGACTTGGCCATTGCAGAATGTTCCACTTTTTTGCACTCATGAACTCCTGGGTAGCTTTGGCTGTATGCTTGGGGTCATTGTCCATCTGTACTATGAAGCGTCGTCCAATCAACTTTGCAGCATTTGGCTGAATCTGGGCTGAAAGTATATCCCGGTACACTTCAGAATTCATCCGGCTACTCTTGTCTGCTGTTATGTCATCAATAAACACAAGTGACCCAGTGCCATTGAAAGCCATGCATGCCCATGCCATCACATTGCCTCCACCATGTTTTACAGAGGATGTGGTGTGCCTTGGATCATGTGCCGTTCCCTTTCTTCTCCAAACTTTTTTCTTCCCATCATTCTGGTACAGGTTGATCTTTGTCTCATCTGTCCATAGAATACTTTTCCAGAACTGAGCTGGCTTCTTGAGGTGTTTTTCAGCAAATTTAACTCTGGCCTGTCTATTTTTGGAATTGATGAATGGTTTGCATCTAGATGTGAACCCTTTGTATTTACTGTCATGGAGTCTTCTCTTTACTGTTGACTTAGAGACAGATACACCTACTTCACTGAGAGTGTTCTGGACTTCAGTTGATGTTGTGAACGGGTTCTTCTTCACCAAATAAAGTATGCGGCGATCATCCACCACTGTTGTCATCCGTGGACGCCCAGGCCTTTTACAGTTCCCAAGCTCACCAGTCAATTCCTTTTTTCTCAGAATGTACCCAACTGTTGATTTTGCTACTCCAAGCATGTCTGCTATCTCTCTGATGGATTTTTTCTTTTTTTTCAGCCTCAGGATGTTCTGCTTCACCACAATTGAGAGTTCCTTTGACCGCATGTTGTCTGGTCACAGCAACAGCTTCCAAATGCAAAACCACACACCTGGAATCCACCCCTGACCTTTTAACTACTTCATTGATTACAGGTTAACGAGGGAGACGCCTTCAGAGTTAATTGCAGCCCTTAGAGTCCATTGTCCAATTACTTTTGGTCCCTTGAAAAAGAGGAGGCTATGCATTACAGAGCTATGATTCCTAAACCCTTTCTCCGATTTGGATGTGGAAACTCTCATATTGCAGCTGGGAGTGTGCACTTTCAGCCCATATTATATATATAATTGTCTTTCTGAACATGTTTTTGTAAACAGCTAAAATAACAAAACTTGTGTCACTGTCCAAATATTTCTGGCCCTAACTGTATATATATATACCCTTTGTAAAAAACATGATAGTGTTAAAAAACATATTTGTCATGCCTATTTCTTATATATTTCATTTTTTGTTCATATTTGTACTATTTAAAAAACACAAAACACTTTTTAGGTACAGTAGTTTACATATTTTTGAGAAGACAAAAATCCTATAGTTCAAAAACTTGACGTGATAGAGAAAAACTGAGATCATTTCTGGATTCAGCATCCAAAAATTAATTAAGAACACTTGTCTGACCTAACTCCTAAAAAATTGTGTTCCCCAGTGTTATCCATATATGTTAATTAAAACCTTTTCCATAAATAATGTTTTTTTTAAACTCATTAAACTCCAATTTGTAAAGTCTATTAAAACCATTATAAAGACCGACTTGAAAATAGAACTTTACCCAAACTGCCACGCTGATTACAGTGCGGCCACCCACCAAACCCCACAGCCATTTCTCTCTTGCCGACCGGATACCCTTGTCAAATTTTTCTGATACGACAGAATCCAGATGCACCCCATCTTTCTGATATATGCCCAGTAAAAAACCCCTCCACATCAATGTGACGATATGAAAAACTGTCAGTGACAGGCATAAACTTCCCCAGGGCCTTATTAAATCTGTACCGGATCGTTTCCAAAAATATAGATTCTTAGTAGACCATATCAAGCGTGGAACTAGCTTGGAAAAGGCTAAGGGTACCTTTACACGCGGCTACATTTCTAGGGTGGCTACAGGTAACTTACTGGTTGCAGTGAAATCATGGAGAGATTATTCCATTTGTACACAGCAACAAGATAGAACCTTGTCTCCATGATTTCACTGCAACCAGTAAGTTACCTGTAGCCACCCTAGAAATGTAGCCGCGTGTAAAGGTACCCTGAGGTAACATTATGAAACGTAGCTTGACAACCTTCAATTTGTGGCGAAATCACCACAACATATCCAGTGTACACAACCTTCCAAGATCATTCCCGGCAAGATGGATAACTATAAGATCTAGAGGAGGAAAGTGTTGAGCAAAATTTTGATAAGAAAAGCATAATTCCTTGCATTTCCTTCCCCTGAGGCCATACCACTAAAGACCAATTTTAGAATGGTCAAAATGAGAGATTGTCTGTATATTCCGCCCCTGGGCCCTCTTCTCTGTTCAGTAGACAAATGAATGTCCAAGGATCCATACTGTCCTTCTGCCTGTAAAAGAGACAATAGAGATTAAACAAGGCATCTGGTCGAACCTACAACTTAGCTATCCCAGGAACCCACCTCCCTATACTTATAATTTTATCCTCCCAGAAACTCAACCTAGCTGTCTCGGTCGCTGCCCCAATACGGAAGGAATGAAACAAAATTTGGCAATCTCCCAAGCCCAATTTGGATAAACAGTGCTGTAATACTGAATTAAATTGAAACCTAGTTTATGGCTCACCATTCCCATGCATGAAAAATAGGCCATCAAATGCCTGGCGAAACACCAACCAATTTGGTAAATCAAAATGTGGAACACGACAGTTCCCGGGAAGGCACAAAGGTTAACCATCACACTCTTTCCAATCTGGTCCATCTGGGACATGCGAACCAAAAGAGTAACTCCATTCCTGGAGACAGACACGTCCCCGAAAACAAACCTGATCAGCGAACCTTACCTAGTAACTCAATTCATCAGTGATAAATGTTCCAAAGAATGCTAAAGAAAAATAGGATTTGAACAAAAGAATCTCAAGTTTACCAAACAGAACCCAAAACAGCCTATATTTTTATTCCAATAGATCAAAGGATATAGATCTCCTTCCGTCTGTCCGGAAGTGCTGCATTATCATACCTTTCAGAAATTGTTGAACAGGAAATAATGATAACCAGGAGACTTTACCATGTAACTTCAGGAAGAACGAAATACCTGCTACAGATTTATATAAACTGGCATGGCTGAAACCCTTAGCCAATAAGCTTTGCAAAAACTTAAGGCCAACCTTGGATAAGACGACAGACAGGAAACTTGCTGTAATGCACAAATATGTATCCAATAAATCCAAGCGGCCGACTACACGGCCCATGTTACTGGTGCCAAAGACTTGCGGATCCAACAGTAAATTAGCGCTGGTATAGTATCCACAGTTGCTCTGCTCGATGTCTAGTAAGGCGTGTATCAACTCCACCCCTTTCTGGGAAGAGAAAAATTAACTTGATGCAAGAAATGACTCCAAAGTCAGTGCCTTGGACCCAGCAGCATTAGCTGCCACAAGATTGTTGCTAATACCGAACACTTAGAGAGTAATTTGACAAGAGCAGGCTGTCAGACAATAATGATATTCCTTTAGTTGCCAGTTTCAGTTACAGACCCCAGACTGTCACCATTACTAATACAGCCATCACTTTATTCACTACATTACGGCTTTTGCTTTTGAATACCCCTTGACTGGTAGAGAACGGGGAAAAAAATCGAAAGCCTTCCAAACCACACAACAAAATCAACTTCTGTAACTGAATTTATGAACAGGCCCAGATCCACTGAGAAAATAAAAAAGGGGCCTGAAAGCAGCAGTTCCCATTGAACTAATGTAAAAATTGTAGCCAAACCAGCATATATGCACACATATCCCTAGTGATTCGTATGTGTGCAAAATGAAATGATAGCCCTTTCCTACTATTGTAACGGCGCCTACAAAAAACCCTCCTTATGGGCATAATTCGCAATGCAAAGTTAAGGCTACCCAATAAGGATTGCAGCCCCTGAAGGGTTACTTTTTTTCTAGTTAACACCTGCTGAATGTTGCACACAAGCACTCCCACTTTCTCTTCAGAAAGGAGCACCTCCAGGAACTCAGAATCGAGAACGATTCCCAAAAAAGTCAAGGACACAAAATGGTCCAACCAACTTTTCCATGGCCAATTGGATCCCAAAAGCATCCAAAAATATCCTAAAAATGCAGCACTACCCGGCTGCACTCCAACGAATCAGGAGGGTTGAAAAATCGAAAATCGTTGAGGCAGTGCAAGATGCCATTCGACCGAACCGTAAACTCTGTGACTCAATGTAAAAATAATGCAAAAGCTTCAAGATAAAAACACTAGCGCAAAGCCGAACCGCAAGCATTTAACCACGGCAAGACATCTGCTGAAAAAGAAGACATAAGAAGTTAAAACCAGCCAGGGTAGCTGTCAAAATCAGGAATGCTGATTTAATCTCAGCATACACCATTATTGAATGTCCCCTGAATTTTCTGCAACACTCCAACTGCCAGAGCAACTGATGTATAAGATATCAATGTCAAATCCGAGGATACCTCATCATTCAAGGAAGAACCAACAGGTTACGATAAGTGATGGAAGATTAAAAAAAAAAAGCAGCCTCCTTCTTGGGAACCACAACAAATAATATGCCAAATTGTCATAATAGCAACAGCCCAGACCCTGATAAGCAGAAAAACCCTGCTCAAATCCGCTTGCTACTATTTGCGCATCTGCCTGGTCGGGAAAAATTTCTAACAACTGGTGCATTACCGACAACTACACTGGTGTGTGTCCCTATTTGCATTAGTATCACGGAGTCCAATAAGATATGAGGTGGCACCCTGTTTCTTAGAGCATTGTGAAGCCGGGTATGCTCCGCTGCAATAAGAGCATTTGTGCGAAAATGGCAGGCAGTCGGCCATGTGCACCAGCATCATTAAATGAAAAACCTATACCTTTCTTAGGCTGGTTTCACACTACGATTTTGTTAAATCCGATGCTGTCCAATAAAAATCAGACAGCATCGGATCCGATTTAGCCACCATGTTCTCCAGTGGGGATCGGATCGGATTGTATGTGCACTTAATGGCATCCGATTTGCATCCGATCCGATTCTGTCCGATTTTTTTCAGGAGCCAAAATCGGAGGCTGCTCCGATTTTGGTATCCGATTCAAAAATCGAATCGCATTGGATCCAATGTGATCCGATGCAATCTGATTAAAATAATATGGGAGTCTATGGGGGATCGGATCGGATGGAAAATCGGATCCGATATCGGATCCGATTTTCTGTATTGAGCATGCTCAATACCCGAGACCACTCCCAAAACCTCCCACAGCCATTTAAATCGGATCCGATAAAAAATCGGATCGGATGGCATCCGATGGCATCCGATTTTCAGCATCCGATGCTGTACGATTTAACAAAATCGTAATGTGAAAGTAGCCTTAAGCAGCTGTGGAGATGCTATCCTCAGAGCATTGTGTTGCTGGGGCAACATCAAATTTATCCAAAGATCCTCAATCCCTAACATACATTAGGACGTTCTGCCACTTACTGCTGAAATGCCTCATCGTAGCTCAGCCATGCTGAGTCCCCAAATTTACTATATACATCGAGAAGAATATCGAGGTGCTGGAATAAGCCAGCACAGTGACATACATGGAGAAAGCCTGAAACCAGACGTGGAACAACCTGTAGGTCTTTCTCCTACCCACATTCAAATCTGATTTTTCTTCCTTCCTAACACCCGTAATTACAGGATTAAAATTTGGGCATCATTGAAAAAAAATATTTAATCGTGCTGCCTTATTTTGTCCTTCATAGCACCAATTAAATAAAAGCCGAGGGGGGATATTTACCTAGATGCCTTCCTTCAGCAGGGCCTCTGTTATTCCAGAAAACCTACCATAGCTGAAGCAGGATGATCAGTCTTAGGGTACTGTCATACCTGGCGATGTCGACGACGATTTTTTTTGGCGACGCTGGGGCGTGGCCTATTGCCGCCGACATCGCCAATGCGTCACCTAATGTGAATGGGCGAGGGAGACGCATTTGAGTGGTCACCTGGTTTCAGAGCAGTGCTCTGAAACCAGGCGACCACTCTGGAGCGATGTGTACACATCGCCCCATGTAAATGGGGGACGGCGATCTGACAGGTGATGGGAGCCATAGGCGGTGGTGTCGCCGCATGTAAAGATGCGACGACGATGCTGGCGGGGCACCAAAAACGTGCGCGCTCCCGTCCGTCGCCGCCGACATCTCTGGCGACGTCACAAGGTGTGACGGGCCCCTTAGGCTTGATAGTTGCTAGGCAACCAGCCAGCGCTTCTCTCACTGCTTTCTCAAGTAGACTTTGAGCAAACAGAACATCATTACCAGCATTATCTATAGATAAAATCTCATCCATTCCATTTTCTGTAGTTGAGATCCATAGTTTGCTGTCCGTGAACCCATGTTGGGCCCTGGGATTCACAGTCATAGACTCCCCGGCATCTCCGCCTGATAAATTGTCCTGTGAAGCCCAGGCCTTGGTTGCTGTGTTGCTGGGGGCTTCTGTGGATGGGCCTGGTGTGACCCTCTGCTGACCTGTGCCCCATCTTGCCTTGTTGACATCCTAGTGCCGCTGCTGCAGCGTGCGGATGCCTGCGTCACCCCAATCTGTAGTGAAAGGGGCGCGCTCCACCACCGTACCGTCATCTTTGACTTCTTTCACCGCCCGCCAGCTGTCACCTGATGGGATCTCGCCGCCAGAACATCCTGCGATATTTAGTAATCCCGCAAAACTCTGGCCTGCGATGTATCAGTTCCTCTATGGTCGTCTTCCTTCTTTTGCCCGCCATAACAATGGGCCCGTCAAACTGTAGACACCTCCTATGAGTATACCATCCAGGACCACTACTGTCTAGGCACTCGTCTCTGACCCGGCATCTCCCCTGGATCAATCTTGGCCTCCTGCCCTCGAGGGATCCCTGGCAGTTTGTGTATTGCAGAGTGTATGGTACCGACAGGTACAGGAGGACTTTCTAGTGGCCAAACAGGAGGTCCTCCATAGTGCGTTTTTCTTCGTCTCCTCAGAGACACTGACAGGAAATTCCTGTGGGCGGGGCATAATTCCTTCACTCTCCTGCACTTTTTCAAACCACTCAGGTGTAAACTTATCAGACATGCAGGACAGCCAATCACAGCGATCACCTGCTTCTGTTACCTCACCACAAGGACTCTTAACCCTTTACCATCTGTCATGAGGATACCTCATGAATATTAAGGCACCTATAATGACAAACACATGTTAGGAGGAAACATTGGGGGGCCACAAGCCCATGCAGCCCCCACTCTAGGTGATTAGGGGGCTCAACACTATGTAAACAGCTGGGCTCCTCCAGTTGTTGTTTTCAGGACAATCCAAATAACTTATCTTATTCACATATTAATTTGAGAAATTCACTGCTCGAAAAAATAAAGGGAACACTCAATGAACACATTCTAGATCTGAATTAATTAAATATTCTCATTGAATACTATGTTCTGTACAAAGTTGAATGTGTTGACAACAAAATCACACAAAAATCATTAATGGAAATACAATTTATTAATCAATGGAAGCCAGGATTTGGAGTGACACACAAAATTAAAGTGGAATGTAATGTCCTTAAAACAAGTCAAAATGAGGCTCAGTATTGTGTGTGGCCTTCACGTGCCTGTATGACCTCCCTACAACGCCTGGGCAGGTTGCGGATGGTCTCCTGAGGGATCTCCTCTCAGACTTGGACTAAAGCATCAGCCAACTCCTGGACAGTCTGTTGGTAGATGGACCGAGACATGATGTCCCAGATGTGCTCAATCGGAGTAAGGTCTGGGGAATGGGCAGGCCAGTCAATAGCTTCAATGCCTTCATCTTGCTGGAACTGCTGACACACTCCAGCCACATGAGGTTGGGCATTGTCCTGCATTAGGAGGAACCCAGGTCCAACTGCACCAGCATATGGTCTCACAAAGGGTCTGAAGATCTCATCTCGGTACCTAACGGCAGTCAGGCTACCTCGAGCACATGGAGGGCTGTGCGGTCGTCCAAAGAAATGCCACCTCACACCATTACTGACCCACTGCCAAACCGGTCATGCTGAAGGATGTTGCAGGCAGCAGATCGCTCGTCATGGCATCTCCAGACTCTGTCACATTTGTCACGTGTGCTCAGTGTGAGCCTGCTTTCATCTGTGAAGAGCTCAGGGCAACAGTGGCAAATTTGCCAATTCTGGTGTTCATCGGCAAGTGTCAATCATCCTGCATGGTGTTGGCGTTTGAGCACAACCCCCATCTGTGGACGTCGGGCCCTCATACCATCCTCATGGAGTAGGTTTCTAACCATTTGTGCTGACACATGCACATTTGAGGCCTGCTGTAGGTCATTTTGCAGGGCTCTGGTAGTGCTCCTCCTTTTCCTACTTGCACAAAGGCAGAGGTAGAGGTCCTGCTGCTGGGTTGTTGCCCTCCTACGGCCCCCTCCCTGTCTCTTGATGTACTGGCCTGTCTCCTGTTAGTGCTTCCAACCTCTGGACACTACACTGAAAGACACAGCAAACCTTCTTGCCATGGCTCTCACTGATGTGCCATCCTGGATGAGCTGCAGTACCTGAGCCACTTGTGAAAGCACAACCAACATTCAAAAGTGACCAAAACATCAGCCAGAAAACATTGGTACTGAGGTGTGGTCCGTGGTCCATCCTGCAGAACCACTCCTTTATTGAGTGTGTGTTGATAATTGCCAATAATTTCAATCTGTTGTTTATTGCATTTTCACAACAGCATGTGAAATCTATTGTCAATCGGTGTTGCTTCCTAAGTGGACAGTTTTATTTCACAGAAGTTTGATTTACTTGGAGTTATATTCTGTTGTTTAAGTGTTCCATTTATTTTTTGAGCAGTGTATATTACTTTAACAGATGAATTCCTGTAAATTTAAGCATGTTCCATTGTGTTATCGTATTTTACATCGTACCAACTAGAAATGTGAGGATCTGTCAAGATTGTACTTCGCCGGAGGTATCAGATTTTACCAAGAAATTTGATGCACAGCAAGGTTATTCTCTGTGAATTGAATATACCTTGTTATGCTCTGGGGTCACTGAGGACAAAAATATGAAAAACATTGGATTCACCCAAAAAACAAACAAAAAAATCCCAGAACACTCACCACCATATCTCTCATCTTTTAGGCTAAGCACCCTTGATCTTGCAGAGACAGTAGTGTTTTCTGAGAATGCACTGTCCGTGCCAACAATAAGGATGCTGTGCACAGTGAACTTTTGCTTTGTTCTCCCATTTAGAACACTAGCATCTCCGCAAACATATATTGACATGTTGCTGCTTGGGAAGCAACACCGCATGTCAGTTTACAGCAGGGGTCTCAAACTCCAGGCCTCTAGGGCTGCACACAGTATTTCCTTTGCATGTGACAGTTGAGAATCATCATCTGTACAAGTGATTAATTATCAACTGTCAAATGCAAAGGATATCCAGAAAACCTACACTGTGTGCGGCCCTCGAGGTCTGGAGTTTAAGACCCCTGGTTTACTCTGCGTAAAAAAAAAAAGCACAGTGGGCATGAAATTTCTATAAATCCACCCACTGTGCTTGTATTGTACAGCTAAAACACGCTGGGTCCAAAACGCTGCTAAGTGACAAGCTATGCAATTACCATGGCACACTAACTTAGCCCCTTCATGACCAAGGGCATAATAGTGTAACAATGGGTCCCTCCCCTGCCTGTGCTCATGGACTCTATGTAATCAGGCCTAGGTCAACATCTTTTGTACTACATCTAGCGGGGATTCTGTATTTGTTCTTCTCAGCATGGTATTCATCCAATGCACAAACCTGTAAGAAAGAACAGAGCCTGTAGCTTTTGGAAACTTCTAAATGTAAGGGTGGCTTCACACTTGTGTTCCCCGCAGCTGCATATTTCGGCCGGGGAGCGCAAGCCGAGCGCATACACCAAGCGTCGCTATGTTTAACATGGGGACGCACGGTGTATGCGCTCAGGTGCACATGGCCATGCGTGTCTATTGCCCACCATGTGTGATTTGTACGCACCATGAATGCAACATGTTGGGTAATGGTGCACCTGAGCGCATACACCAGGCATCCCCATGTTAAACATAGGGACGCGTGGTGTATGCACTCGGCTGGCACTCCACCGCCGCAATATGCGGCGGTGGGGAATGCAAGTGTGAAGCCACCCTAACCGCTTGCTCAAAAATGGGTATAAACCCTCCTCCATCCAGTGGCTGATCCCAGGAGACAGAACAGTACAATCCTGTTTAGGACCAGTCAGTTGTGTCATAAAGGTGGAGAGTCTGAGGCTGTGGCCAGATCCTCATGCCATGTGTGGATGTTTAGAAGCTGCTGCGTGGAATTGTGCTGTGTCCCTCATCTGCTGGATCCATAGAACTCATTCAAAGTCCATTTCTATATTTCCCTAGCATTCAATTACTGGGTGGTGCCCCCGGATCTGTTCCCTTGGTTGTGGACTCAGTGTGAACTCATTATGGACTTTGCAGAATTACATTTATTTGTGCTGTTCAATTTTAGCTGCTCAAATAAACTTCTTTGGATATTTCATCGGCACAAACAGTATGCCCTTGGGCATGTTCTTTCCCTTTGATGCGAGCTCATATCATCCCCCACACATCAGCTGATCTGATCACCTGAGTCAATTAATCAGGTCTGCAAACTGCATAAGGAAAAAAAAGTCGCAATGCCAATGTTACATTTTTTAGGGTCACCATAACATTGCAATAGCAGGTGATGAAAACATTGCACCTACCAAAACAGTATCATTAAAACATCAGCTGAAGATGCAAAACATTAGCCATCACACAGCCACAGATCCCAAAAATGAGAATGTTACAAGTCATGGAAAATAGCGACAACAGTGCAATTCTTTTTATTTAAAAATTTCTGATTTTTTTTACCACTTAAACAAAAGTAAAAGTATACATGTTTGGGTATCTACGACCTCGTACCGACCCAAGGCATCATATCGACATGTCATTTTTACCATACAGTGAACACGATGAATAAATAATTAAAAAAACATGGTGTAATTGTACTTTTTTTTTTTGCAAATTTACCACTTTTGGAATTTTTTTCTTGCTTCCCAGCACAGTATATGGTACAATACATGATTTCATTCAAATGTAGAACTCTTCCTGCAAAAACAAGCCCTCATGTATATGTTGACAAAAAAATAAAAAAGTTATGGCTCTTTGAAGAAGGGGAGGGAAAAATGGAAAATCACCTGGGGGTGAAGAGGTTAATATTTCTTTCTACCCTGGCAGGAGGAGATGTCAGAATAATTATTATTATTTAATTTTGCTGCATTTTTTATTTCTATTCCTCTTATTGGTTCATATAAGAAGTCACGTACAGTATGTAATGTGTTTTTTATAGTACAGAAAATATTCTATTCTGCACTTAAGGCTGAATGCACACAGTGCGAGGGACTCGCGTGAGTGCAATGCGAGAGAAACTCGCTTTGCACTCGGACCAGTGTTGCCCTATCAGGCAGGGCACACTGGTGCGAGTCCCCCGCACCTAACTCGCAATGTGAGTCAGAAGCAAGTGCAGTCGCAGCATGCACGCGATTCTGACTCGTGTGAGCACCATGCAAGAGTATGCCAAAAACGCATTAAACTCGCCGGCTGTCAAAAGCCGGCAAGTTTAAAATTTCCCGCTTTGCCAATACAGTATGTAATCATCTTGTACCGCTGTGTCAGCGGTGCAAGATGATTACTAAGCACCCAGCTGATGGGCACTTGTGTATATTTTGTGGGGTTAAATTGCATATGCAGCATCTGTGCGGCATATGAGCACAGATGCTGCATATGCTGTAATGAACCCCGGTAATAAAGGAATAATATGTGTAAATGCAGTGGCACCATGTCTCTCAGGATTGCTCCCCTCCCTAGAGACATGGTGCTTAAAAACATTGGTGGTTCAGGGGTTAAATTGGGACATTTCTGAATAGCCGGGATTTGTTGGCTGTCTGTAATGTGCTTTGAAAGGCGGTGGGTCCTGGAAGTGAGAGCGCGGTACATACACTATTACTGTATGTACATTGCTGGGCAGCGTCCTCAATGAGGAGCTGTCCCAGGTACTTAGGTTAATTGCGTAGTTAAGCTGCCGCCGCTCTCCATGGGGATGATGCAGAAATGTTCACCTCCATGGAGAGCGGTGGCGGTTTAACTACGCAATTAGCCTAAGTACCTGGGACAGCTCAACAGTGCACAACAGTGATGCGACTGCTGTGCGTGTTTGTAGATGTGTGTGGTGCGAGTGTGGTGCATGTGGTGAGTGTGGCTCGCTGTATGTATGTTAGTGTGCTGCGATTGTGAGGTATGAGTGCATGTGTGATGCATGATTGTGATGCTGTCCACGGTCCTGAAGGACCGGGGGCAGCATTTGTCGGGAAATTAAAGCTCTGCGGCTGTCAAAGCCAAAGAATTAAAATTTCCCACTTTGCCGGTACAGTAAGTAATCATCTTGTACCGCTGTGTCAGCGGTGCAAGATGATTACTAAGCACCCAGCTGATGGGCACTTGTGTATATTTTGTTGGGTTAAATTGCATATGCAGCATCTGTGCAGCATATGAGAACAAATGCTACATATGCTGTAATGAACCCCGGTAATAAAGGGTTAATATGTGTAAAAGCTAAAGGCTAATTGCGTAGTTAAGCCATCGCTCTCCATGGAGCTGAACATTTCTGCATCATCTCCATGGTCAGAGCACATTGAAACTCCGGCCATGGAGGTGATGCAGAAATATTCACCTTCATGGAGAGGGGTGGCTTATCTACGCAATTAGCCTAAGGACCTGGGACTTTTGACAGCCGGCAAGTTTAAAGCGTTTTTAGCGGCACACTCGTACCATGTGGTGTATGAGTAAGAGATTTTCTCGCCCCCATTCCCTTGCATGGCGCTCACGTGCATCAGAATCGCGTGCAGTCGCAGCATGCTGCGACTGCACTTTCTTCTGACTCGCAATGCGAATTAGATGCGGGGGACTCGCACCAGTGTGCCCTGTCTGATAGGGCAACACTGGCCCGAATGCAATGTGAGTTTCCCTCGCGTTGCACTTGCGCGAGTCCCTCGCACCATGTGCCTTCAGCCTGACTCCGTAAAACACATTCAACCACTATTCAAATGAACAGGGGGCGGATGTGCAGTAGCTACAGGGGGAAAAATAAGTATATGATACATGATACAATGCCAATTTTGCTAGTTTTCCCACCTACAAACTATGGAGAGGTTTGTAATTTTTATTGTAGGGACACTTTAACTATGAAAGACAGAACCAAAGCAAAAAATCCAGAAAATCACATTATTGCAGAAAAAAAAAATATTTTATCATCAACCAACCAGCAAGAATTTTGGCTCTCACAATCTTGTTAGGCTATGTTCACACAGTTCATTTTTGTTGCAGCGTTGCCTTGGTTACATAAATATATGCTAATCCTTTCCTACGGTTTTGGCAAACATAAAACCTATGTTATTTCTGATAAAGCTTTCCACACACATTGGTGTTTTTTTGGTGCACAAAGGAGAAACACCCCAGGTTTTGTTGCATTTTTGAAAGAATGAGCATGTCAGTTCTTTTCTGCATTTTTGCTATACTTTCAATTGCAAATCTGCATGAAAAATGCAACAACCAAATCTGCACCAAAAACACAGCAAAAACGCAGTAAAAACGCATGAAAAATGCAAATAATCTGCAGGAAAAAAACACAGAAAACCTGACCAAAAAAAAGCAACCCCCTAGGATTTGCTGCAGATTTGCTGCTTTTTTCAAAAACTAAAAACCAATGTGTGTTGACTTAGGCTGGGGTTCCACATAAGCTCTCAGTCCGTTTTTGGCTTCAGTTTTCTCATTTTTTTTTTCTAAGTCCAAAAACTGACAGAAAAACGGATTGGATGTAATAAACACCCTGTCCGTTTTTCTATGAAGCTCCAAACATTGCCCTGTCCGTTTTTGAGTCAAAAACGTTGCATGCAACGTTTTTGGCATCAGTTAAAAAACGCATGCGTTTGTATGCGTTTTTTTAACATGGGGCCCTATGGGAAACGCATGCGCGAACGCATGCAAATGCGCACGTGCATTTGCGCATGCGTTCGCGCATGCGTTTTTTTAATGAAAATTCCAAAAACGTTCAGGAGTGCAGGAGGCTCAAAAAGCACCCAAAAAAAACGGATTGGTGATGAAAATCACTTCCAAAAACGGATTTCTATGTGTGACCACAGCCTTAGGCTGTGGTCACAGTACCATTTTTCACATGCGTTTTTGGAGACCTGCGTTTTCAAAAAAACATGTAAAAAACGCACCCATAGGCCCCCATGTTAAAAAACGCATGCCCTAATAGCCAAAAAGCATGTGTGACTGTCCCATGCGTTTTTGGAGCATATCCAAAAACGCATGCATTTTTAATAAGGGGCCTTATGGAAAACGCATGCAAAAACGCATGTACAATTAGTGCCATTCAAAAACGCATGCGTTTCCCATAGGAGCCAATGTTACAAAAACGCATGCGTTTCTGGAAACGCATGCGTTTTTTTAACATGGGCTCCTATGGGAAACGCATGCGTTTTTGAATGGCACTAAAAGGTACTAATTGTACATGCGTTTTTGCATGCGTTTCCCATAGGAACCCATGTTATAAAAACGCATGCGTTTTCCACAAAAACGCATGCGTTTTTCAAAACGCACAAAAAAATACTACAAGCACTATTTTTAGGTGCAGATTCAAAAACGCAGCCAAAAACGCAGGGAGCCATCACACACCTTACAAAACTCATGCTGACATGAAAAAAAGCATGAGTTTTGTTAAATCACTAAAAAAAACGCATGGCAACTGTGACCACAGCCTAATCCGTAGCAATGCGGTTACCGTCTACTTTGTTCATCCCTGCTGCCGCAGGGAAAAGCAAAGTGTTAGGCTAGGGTCACACTTGGCATGAGTTTTTTTAGTGCCTTAAAAAAAGCAAGCTTTTCTGCATGCTTTTTTTCATTTTAGCATGCGTTTTTTAAGGTGTCTGATGGCACCCTGCGTTTTTGCATGCGTTTTTAAATCAGCACCCAAAAATAGTGCATGCCCTATTTTTTGGTGCTGTTTTAAAAACGAATGCATTTTTTTAACATGGGCCCCTATGGAAAACGCATGCGTTTTTGGATGGCGCTAAATGGTACTAATGTACCATGCGTTTTTGCATACATTTTTGATGTCAGCTACTCACATAAGTGCAAAAACACATGCCAAAAACGCAAGGCACTTTAGACATGCATATTTTCTATTAATACATGCATTTTTTAACATGGGGGCCTATAGGTGCGTTTTTACATGCTTTTTTAAAAACACAGGTCTCCAAAAAAGCATGAAAAAAACGCAAGTGTGACCCTAGTCTTAACTGTTTATTAAAACATTAAATATTAATATTAGTTATGGGCAACATGTTTCTAGGAGGTGCCCACCCCCCCAGAGACATGCTGCCTACTCCTGTGGGCATGTCAGGGGTTAATAACCCATTTACAGTAAGCCGGCTTTTGTCAGCTTTGTACAATTTTATCAATGAAGCCGCGGCTCCCCTGACAGTTGCGCAGATACTGTACATAATACTATCTGCCGCTGTCCAGGGTCCTGTAGGCATTTACATTAGATCTATGAGCAGCACACCGCCATAGATCTAATGTAAATGTCTACAGGACCTCGGACAGCGGCAGATATTATACCTACATTACGTACAGTAACTGCGCAACTGTCAGGGGAGCCGCGGCTTCATTCATAAAATTGTAGAAAGCCGACAATAGCCGGCCTACTGTAAATGGGTTATTAACCCCCGACATGGCCACAGGAGTGGGCAGCATGTCTCTAGGGGGTGTCCCCCCCCTAGAGACATGCTGTCCACTCAGGACAGCATGTCAGGGGTTGACTTAGGATGCTGTACTGTAAAATGCTTACGCAAAGTGCCTAGCATAGTGGTCCTGATGCTGGGAGCCGGCTGTTTGTAATAAAGAATGAATGAAACCTGACAAAAGCGGCGATGGGGTTAACAGCTAAGTTAACCCCTAACATGCCATCCTGAGTGGACAGCATGTCTCTAGGGGGGATGGACACCCCCTAGAGACATGCTGTCAACATGCATTCTTATTATTTAACCCTTTGTTCATCCCTGTGCCAGCAGGGATGAACAAAGCATGCGGCTGCCACAGGCATTCACATATGCCTTGCGGCAGCTGCATGGGCTCCCTTAGGAGCCCATTATAACAAATCTGCTGCTGCAGGGATACCGCTCCGAAAACTGCAGCCTGCATGATTTTTCATGCAGGCTGCAAATCCGGATGCGGTAACCGGATTGCATGTAATGCAATCGGGTTATTATAATTGGCTCCTATGTGCTGCGGTTCCTGATCCAGTTTTGAGCATTTTTAATGCTCAAGTTCGGATAGGAATCTGCATAGCCCTGCCGCAAATGTGAACTTAGCCTAAGAAGACCTCCAACTCTGAACTTATTACTGTACAAAAAAAAACACCTGTCCACACAATGTATCACACTCCAATATCTAAGCCATTGTCAAGACCGAAGAGCTAAGGACACCAAGGACAAAAGTGTAGAAATTTTAGTAAATAGAAGAAACACAAGAAGACTGTCAATCTTACTCGGTTTGGTGCCCAATGCAAGATCTCACCTTGCAGGGTAAGAATCATTCTGAGAAAGGTCAGGAATCATGCCAAAACTACATGGGTTGATGTCGAGCCCCATGCTTTGGGGTACTCAGGTATCAGGCTCCAAGGGGTTAACGTTCCTGTGTCACGGGGAGTGGTGGCCACGCCTGATCCCGTGTCGTGGGGGATTTCTTTGAAAAAGGAGTATATTTACAGGGGATTATATTTACAAGTTGTCGTGACGCCACCTGTACTTTCTGGTGAGGTGCCTCCAGCGCCGCCACAGTCCGCCGAAGGTAGATGGTATCGTGGCTAGTTGGCAAAGTCCTCTACAGGTAGGGCTGGACCTTTGGGGCAGCGTTCCTGTATGGGGAAAAAGTTCATGAAAGGAAATACAGGCAGAGGCAAAGTCACTTTTCCTCCAGGTACTTTACTGTTAACTTGCATCGGCATCATACAAAGTTCACAGTTCAGCACTTTAGATGTTACAAGAACAGGTAGCTTAAAGAGTGGCTGCAAGTGGATCCCAGGTGGTATGGTGGGACCCTTGGTGTGCCTTCTTTAACTAACCCATGTCTGTTCTTCCCTGCTTTCCAGTTTGGTGTGAAGCCTGGTGATTTAGAATCCAGCCTGGCCTCCTGTCCTTTCTCACCTTCGCTGTCGTCGGGTAACCCTCGGCCGCTCGTTCCCTTGGTGGTGCCTGGAACCCTTCTTGTGGACTGCTCTGGTGCCCGGGAGACTTGAAGACTCCACGGGAATCCGGATTCTCTGCCGTGCATATAGCTCCAGCAGTCTGCGGGTTCCGGTGCCCGGTAAGCTGTCTGGGAGAACCTATCAATGGCCCCTCTTTTCCAGACCGGCTGCTCTCCTGGAAAGCTTCTTTCTCATTCTCCTTAAACCCTCTCTTCTTCTTCCATCTCTCCTCCCGATCCCTCAGCCGAGTGACCTAGCAGCAAAGCCTTAGGAGGAAAGGCAAAGACCTCCTTTTTCCCCCTCAAGGTGATTTTATTCCCTCCCGGGTAACCTCCCACCCTGTATGCTAATGTGGAGTGCTGGAGATGGGTCCCACCCACCATCATAGGGTCCACCTGCAGCTGGAGTATCTGCACCTCTTTTACGGGTGCAGTACCCCTCTGTGACGCCTGCATTGGCGGGGCGCCACAATGACTGGTAAATTACCTGAAAGAGCTGGACCACAGTCTCAAAAATTACCATTAGTAATACATTATTAATAGGGATGAGTGAGTATACTCACTACTAGCGAGTAGTCCGTTAACTTTCGTAGTGTATCTATAGATACACCTGCAGAAGTACCCTACAAGTGAATAAAAGTTGTTAAAAACAATAAAATTACATACTCACTGTCCGACGCCTGTGTGTATGTGTGTGGTCAGCACGGCTTAACACCCCAGCGATATTCTACCCGGATCAGGAATCTTCAAGTCTCAGCTGGGAGCCTGCAGCAACCTTCTTGAGTGCCTTTATTGTAGTTGATATGCAAATGGAGTCCATGGAGCCTCGATTAAGAGTCTCAAACACGGGACTAATCAGATATCCTCCAGGGAAGGACCTAACCTGGGTGGAATCCTTGTGGAGACCACCATAACCACCATATTAAGTGGCCCTTATGGTCCCACTCAGTTACGAGTTAAGATATGACAAGGGATTTAACAGAGCCAGGTATCCATCCACAGACAGCTGTTTCGGGGTATTGCCCCTCATCAGTGTAGAGTAGGATTCTGGCTAGGTGGGAGCAATGTCTTGTAGACCAACATCACAAAGTACTCACTGATCTCAGGGAGACCAGTCAAGGAAAACACTGCGGGCAGCCGGCTAAAGCGCTCAAACACAGTGAAATCCATGATGCATTGCCCCCTGGGAATTTTAATATGCAAATGGAGGTCCGTGGAGCCTCAATTAAGAGTCTCAAACACGGGATTAGCCAGATATCCCTCTAGGGAAGGACCTAACCCTGGGGTGGAATCCTTGCGGAGACTACCATAACCACCTTATTAAGTGGCCCTTATGGTCAATATCCCACTCAGTTACGAGTTAAGGATATGACAAGGGAATTAACAGAGCCAGGTATCCATCCACAGACAGCTGTGTAAATGGAGTCCGTGGAGCCTCGGACTCACCTGTCCGACGCCTGTGTGTATCTTTGTGGTCAGCACGGCTTGACACTCCAGCGCTATTCTACCCAGATCAGGAATCTTCGAGTCTCAGCTGGGAGCCTGCAGCAACCTTTTTGAGTGCCTTTATTGTAGTTGTGACACTCACAACTACATTAGGTGAGTCGAACCTTTGGGGGTCTTTGGGACCAGTATATAAGAGGTACTACTCTATGTGCGAACCTACAAAAGAGACTGTGAATACATTTTTAGTAGTGGTTTGGACGTGATAGATTGGAGTGAGCCATACAGTCATTCACACAGGATCAAAAATCTTAGGAATAACTAGTGTTGTGCCTGTCAGGGGACTATTAATGAGAATCATTTACAAAATATACACAAATTGCGAATAAAACAAAGAGTGAAAGAATGGAGAAGAAAAAAATATATAGTCATTGGTATCCAAATAAATTATACTGCATTGCATTTGACAGTTGGCAATCAAATTACTAACTGTCAAACTGTAAGGAAATCCTGAAAACCTGGACTGTGTGTGGCCCTTGAGGCCTGGAGTTTAAGACCCCTGTTCTAGACGCTGGAGGTTGAACGCGGGCATACTCTCTGACCATCAGGTCATAGCTGATATTGCTAGTGAAATGCAGGAATTCTTTAGCATCAATGACAATGGGGAGGTTACAGATTACACATTGTGGGCTTCTCACAAGGTGGTCCTACGTGCCTTACTTCTCCAAAAGGCTTCTAGAAAAAAAAATGTCTAGAGAAGCAATAAGACTAGATTTGATGGCCCGAATTCAACAACTGGAAAGTGTCAATAAGGTTAGCCCTTCCTCGTGCCTTTCCTCCCAGATATTTGATCTGCGTAATCAACTACGCTCTATATTATTACATCAGCATGAAGTGGGATTACGTAAATATAAGACTCGGGTCTATGCAGGCGGAGATAGAGCAGGTAGACGTTCTGGCAAAAAGATTGAAAAAACGGGTTGTTCAGACGATGGTCACGTCCATGAGAAACGCAGAGGAGAAGGTTGTAAGGGATCCTGGGGAGATTGTTGAGGTTTTCGCAAGCTACTATGCTAAACTATATAACCTGAAACATGAGCCGGACACTACCCAGCCCACCACTGCCTCCATTCAACAATTCTTGACGGGATTGGACCTTCCCCTGCTTTCCCAAGACCAGGTGGAGGTGTTGAACCGGCCGTTCACCCTCTCTGAGGGCGTTAAAATTGTGAATTTGTTGCAGTCCAGCTCTTCTTAAATTATTTAACTGTTGGCGGGATTGGGGCTCCATACCACATACCACTTTGGAAGCCACGATTACGACATTTCTGAAATCTGGAAAAAATCTGGAGCTCCTAGAGAGCTATCGTCCAATTTCCCTGTTGAACACAGATCTAAAAATCTTTTCTAAATTGTTGGCTGTCAGACTGGGTGATGCGATCCCTTTACTTGTAGACCCGGATCAGATGGAATTTGTGGCCGTAGACAGGCCAGGGATGGGACTAGAAGAATGGTGGACTTGATAGGAATCACGGAGGAGCGAGGGGGTTCCAGTGTATTCTGTCACTTGTCACGGAGAAGGAGTTTGACAGGGTGCACTGGGGCTACTTACGTGAAGTACTCTGCAATTTGGTTTCTCGGGTCCTATACTATCAGCGATCCTTAGCCTATACTCGAATCCTGGAGCTAGGGTTTCCTGTCTCGGGCCTTCAGTATTTCTAACGGTACCAGACAGGAGTGCCCCCTTTCCGCTGGTGTTTGCTTTGATGATGGAGCCGCCTTGATCCAGGCCAATACCTCTATTTCAGGTATTCAAGTAGGAGAGAAGAATCATGTAGTCGGCTTATATGCCGACGATGTTATTATTTCCTGCACCAATCCTCTTTCTTCTCTGCCGGATGTTATGGGGTCCTTGCATGCATTCTCTCAGGTCTCGTACTACAAGCTGAATCGCAATAAGTCAATTATTCTCCGTTTCCATGTCGCACCCTCTGACTCGGAGCGCCTCTCTCTGACCTTGCCTTTTCAGTGGTTCCCGGAGGGGATTCCTTATTTGGGGATCACCCTCTAAGCTTCTTCTAAGCTTGCGAATTGCAACATGAACTCTCTGATGGGAGGCTTGAGATTGGTGCTGCAGTTACAACCTCTTTCCTCGCTGTCTTGGATGGCGAGGATACAGGCTTTTAGAATGTTCTGGTTGCCCAAAATTTTATATCTTTTTAGATGCTTGCCGGTCACCTTTTCTGCCACTCTACTCTCTCAACTTCAAACCCTTACTAACAAATTTACTTGGGCAAGTAAGCAACCCAGAGTTCTTAGAAGAGTCATATACCTTTGGCTGGGGGAAGGGGGATGCATGGGAGTCCCGGATGTAGTGTCATACTATAAAGCGATGATTTTGGAGGCGGCCAAGGTTTGGTGGCATAGCCCTGATTCTCTGAGATGTTACCAGATTAAATTGTATGCTATGAAATGTGATTCTCCGCGTCTTCTTTTAGCAGCGGAGTCACTAAGCCCTGTTGGGGATATACACTGTCTGGACACGATCCGGGCTCTGCTGCCTATTTGGAGAGGGGTGCTGGGGGAGTGGTCTTAGATTCCCAAGTCTGAAATTCTGTTTTCTGCATTACAGCTCCATATCCCAATGCTGAATCTTTCTGCTTGGCGTGACTATGGACTGACGTACCTAACAACCTAACAATTGGAGGTCGATTGATGTCCTTTGATACATTTGTCTCTAAATTGCCAGCTCTTAAGAATACATTCTTACAGTTTTATCAGGTTACCGATTTCCTGGGGTCAAGGGGGTGCCTCCATGAATTGAGACCACCTGGACCGTCTCCCCTCCAAAGGTTCCTTCTCTCGGGCCCAGAGATCTCCAAAGTACACTCATCTATGTACAGTGGACTCCTGGAGAGCCTCACGCCTGCGAAATTGGAATATAGATTAAAATGGGAGAGAGATTTCAGGATTGTGGCGAACTCAGATAAGTGGGATGGAGCTATTTGTTGCACATTGCGAGCTACTAAATGCATAAATCATGTAGAATCTCTCAAGAAAATTCACTTACGTTGATACACCCCTCCCTCCAAGATAGCAAATTATAAATTGGAAATTTCTCTGTTGTGCTGGAAGCAAAGTGCTCATAGGGGTGACTTGACCCATATGTGGTGGAACTGTCCTAAAATATCCCAGTTCTGGCGCATAGTCAACAGTCTGATAGAGACACTTTCAGGGATTAAACTTCCACTTTCCCCTCAAATGGCAGTCCTTCATATAGGTGTTGAAGACTTTCCTCCGGTTCTCCGACATGTGTTTACCTATGTGTTGATAGCGGCCAGACTCTGCATAGCGACTAAGTGGAAGATGGGCTCTCCTCCCACGATGGGAGACCTCTCTGAGAGATTAAACTCTATTTACTGCCATGAGTACTATCTGGCCTTAGATGCTCCCACGAGATGATATGTGAGAGAGGCGTGGTCCAGCTAGGCCGCACACCCTTTGTCTACTCAATTACCTCTCTGTTTACCTAACTTCTTTCTTAATTTAGTTGTGACTTTCCTGTGTTGTCACTCTCTCTGCACTAACTATATCACCATTGTCGATCTTCCCCTCCCTTTTTCCCTGGCTTCTCCTTCCCCCCTCTTTCCTTCTCCTTCCTGTTCATTTTCCCCTCTATTAGTACTGCTCTGGAAACAAGTCCGGATTGTATTTAGAAGTGGTGATAAGGTTTCTGTTCTTCACCCTCCTTCACTTATCTTATTTTCATCCTCTGGACCCAAATGTATTGGGGATAGTGGTTAGCCCCATTTATTAATGTCGCAGATAGGTCATGTGAGGATTCTCTTCTCTATATCTTTATTCTTTGTTAAATAAGTTTCAGATGTTATATTTTTCTTGCCTCATGCAACGTATTTACCTGCTGATTTGGTAGCATAATGTATTATATTATTTTCTGTGATATAACTCCAATAAAAATTATTGAAGTCAAAATCTAATAATGTAAGTTTTCTTTTGCCTGTTTTCGGATTTGAACTGTAGAAGAAGAGGTGGGTAATGGCTGTGACAAACTGGCTGGATAGTCCTTGTCCTAGGTCATTCCCCAAAACAACCAGTGGGAAAAGGCCCTCCCCAAACCCCACTTCAACTTCCCCCTAGTTAGTTCCTGAAATAACAGGTATGGGGAGGCTGTCAACAAGTCCCACAACGACCTCTTCCTGGTCAGTACCCAAAGTAACAGGTGTGGGGATGCTATCTATTATCGACTTATTCCTGGTCAGTCCCTAAAAAAACAGGTGTGGGGAGACTGTCCACAAGAATCACTTCAACCTCCTCCTGGTTAGTCCCCAAAATAACAGGTGTGGGGACGCTGTTCATAAACCCCACATTGACCTCTCTCTACTGGTTTCCTAGTCCAACTGCACACATGCCAGAGGGCTGTCCAAGCACTGACCCTCAGCCAGGGAAATGTGTATCTGATAAATGGTGTTCTGTATGGACAATTTCTGGGCCTACCAGGGTGATGGAAGAACCAGTGTCTTGAAGTCCCTGGGTCTGTGTATCACTGACCTTGACCAGCTGGGCTAGCAGATGGTCTCCAACAATAGGGCCCCATATGTCCTAGGTGCCTACACATATAACAGTGCCATGGATTGGGCAAGTAACAGGCACTGTTTGTAGACCTTTGTCCTGGTGGGGCTTCTGCTGGGTAGCAAGATAATAATACTCAAGATGCTGATGCTCTAAAAGCAATTCAAGAATGCACACATAGGGTAATACCTTCTTTTATAAGGCTAAAATATATGTAAGGAGGGAGCTGCTCACCTGATGCAGTTGTGAAAACCCACAACTGGTAATGATCGCTCATCTATGAGTGGTTTGCTGCAGGACCGTACTTCCACAGGTCACCGTGGTTCAATCAGCTTGTAGGACAAAGTACCGTGGGTCCGCGCTGCCACTTCAATTAATGGAGATAAAAAACCAGCCACATGGGAATGTCTGGATCAAACAGGATTCTTCTTTATTTGTCCAACATGCTTCGGAGTTATCTCCCAACTCCTTCCTCCGAAACATGTTGGACAAATAAAGAAGAATCCTGTTTGATCCAGACATTCCCATGTGGCTGGTTTTTTATCTCCATTAGTGATGGGCGAATCCTAAATTACTCGGAATCGCTTGACTCTAGCGAGTCCGAGCCCAGGACTCGCTACTCGTTGCGAGTCTAGCGAGTCCAATGTTAATGAATGGGGAAGCGAGTAATAGCGAGTAGTGTGAGATTTACAAATCGCAGATGTGTCTCGGAAGCTTCAGCCTGAAGCAATCCTAGTTGTGTCATTTATTTGCATTGCTCGTTTACTTTGTAAGTAATCGCTGACTCGCACAGATAAGATCCTGTCTTCTCTGTGTTCTGGCTGCCCCAGCTCCAGGGTCCTAGAGCCTGCCTGCTGCCTCATGTAGCAGTGCTGAGATTGTTCTCAGTCTGCTCATTCCCTGTGTATAGACATGAATGTCTGTGCACAGAGATGATGTAGCAGTGGTGAGATTGTTCTCAGTCTGCTCATTCCCTGTGTACAGACATGAATGTCTGTGCACAGAGATGATGTAGCAGAGCTGAGATTGTTCTCAGTCTGCTTATTCCCTGTGCATAGACATCTATATTTATGCACAGGGGATGTAGCAGAGAGGACATCGCGTTTTGGACTGCGTCGGACGGAAGAGGATTTTTTTAATTAAAGATGGAGTCCCTAATGGCTTTTTTTTTTATTTCTAATAAAAAATTTTCCTTGTGTTGTGTTTTTTTTAAAACAATTTAATAGAAATTCATGGCGGTCATGTCTAATATTGGCGTGACCGCCATAAATTTCGGGCTTAGGGCCAGCTGATAATACAAAGCTGGCCCAACCTCTTTATTACCCAGCGTGCCATCGCTACCAGGGCCGCTGGAAGAGCGGGGTTCAGCGCCAGAGGATGGCGCTTCAATGAACGCGCCATCTTCTGGGGCGGCTGCGGGCTGCAATTTGCAGCGGGGGGTGCCCAGAAAGCTTGGGCATCCCTGCGCTGCGGATTCCAGCCCCCAGCTGCTTAGCTGTACCTGGCTAGACATAGAAATTGCACGGAGCCCCACGCATTTTTTTTAAATTATTTCATGAAATTCTGAGATTCTGACTCTGAGACTCTGACTCTGAGACTCTGACTCTGAAATTCATGAAATAATTAAAAAAAAATGCGTGGGGCTCCGCGCAATTTCTATGTCTAGCCAGGTACAGCTAAGCAGCTGGGGGCTGGAATCCGCAGCGCAGGGATGCCCAAGCTTTCTGGGCACCCCCCGCTGCAAATTGCAGCCCGCAGCTGCCCCAGAAGATGGCGCGTTCATTGAAGCGCCATCCTCTGGCGCTGAACCCCGCTCTTCCAGCGGCCCTGGTAGCGGTGGCACGCTGGGTAATAAAGAGGTTAGGGCCAGCTTTGTATTATCAGCTGGCCCTAAGCCCGAAATTTATGGCGGTCACGCCAATATTAGACATGACCGCCATGAATTTCTATTAAATTGTTTTAAAAAAAACACAACACAAGGAAAATTTTTTATTAGAAATAAAAAAAAAAGCCATTAGGGACTCCATCTTTAATTAAAAAAATCCTCTTCCGTCCGACGCAGTCCAAAACGCGATGTCCTCTCTGCTACATCCCCTGTGCATAAATATAGATGTCTATGCACAGGGAATAAGCAGACTGAGAACAATCTCAGCTCTGCTACATCATCTCTGTGCACAGACATTCATGTCTGTACACAGGGAATGAGCAGACTGAGAACAATCTCAGCTCTGCTACATCATCTCTGTGCACAGACATTCATGTCTGTACACAGGGAATGAGCAGACTGAGAACAATCTCAGCACTGCTACATCAGGCAGCAGGCGGGCTCTAGGACCCTGGAGCTGCACAGAGAAGACAGCTGGACTGGCTCGCAAAGAAACAGCAGTTATCTGCGAGTTTCCCTGCTATCACTGGCACAGTAGCCAGTGATTACTCGCGAGTCTAATGCAAACAATGGCAATCCTAGTTTTGTCAGCGTTTCTGACAAAACTAGGATTGATATTGATTTGCATTGGACTCGTGCGAGTAATCACTTTGAAACTCGCAGAGTACCGAGTCCTGCGAGTCCCTTACTACTCGCCGAGTAACGAGTCCTAGCGAGTAGATTCGCCCATCCCTAATCTCCATTAATTGAAGTGGCAGCGCGGACCCACGGTACTTTGTCCTACAAGATGCTGATGCTGGCATTAAATTCACTGGAACTGCCAAAACTAATTGCGGAACACAAGCCCTCTCCTCTCTTAATGCCTCAGGCCCTAATGCAGCAAAAAAATCCTTGATTCAGGTGGCTTGCGACCAGGTTGTTTCCAAATTGTCTCTGGATCCATGAACACATAGTTTCAATCCTCTGGGTCATTCTTGGCGGGGTCCTCATTATCCTCTGAATCTTTTTGGGTATCCCAATGGACCCAATGCATCCCAATCCCAATTCCTTGATTAAATCTGACTAGTTGTCAGTGTCTCTGAATTCGATCTGTTGAAACTTGCTCAGCTGCTGTAGTTCCCATTTCCTCCTGTAACTGTATATCCACTCCGGTCCAATGGCTGAACTGGTGGGGTTTGATATTGCGGCATCCAAAACCTGAATGCCTCAAGTCTCAAGTATGGCCTGTTAGGTATGTCTATATGCTTCCATGGTTTTTGAGCCCTTGGATGGTGTCCATGAACACCAGTCCCCTGCAGCTCTTCTGGATGAACAAGGCTGAGTAGTTTTCCACTGCTTCCCCCAATTGTGAAGACACAGAGTCAGTGGGTGCTCTCATTCGCTGGCCCAGCCACCTTTATAAAGACTGCTTGGACCAGAGCTCATCTAAACTGAATGCCTGAACTCCTTAAATGTGGGCAGAACACTACTCAGACAACACAAGGTGAGGGAACCACACAAGGCCTAGACTTTATTGGATCCCCAGCAGTCAAAAGCATATATAACACATACTCAGCAAGAACACACAATGTAATAGGCAAAAGAGTCTCACCCTTCCATTGGTTCACCAGGGATTGGAATATTCGTACTTTCGGGGCTTCCAGGGTTGTCTACAATAATTAAGCAGCACCACAATTTTGGCAGGCATCCACTGAGAAAAGAATAGTGGCAAACTTAGGACGGTAACCAAGCACAGTAAAGTCTGTAGCCAGGTGACCAAATTGTCCCAACCTGGGTTTCTTCCAGCTGAATCCTAGGATCCTAGACTGAGGCTATGCAGCGTATGAAGACACAATGTGATTTTGGCAGCCGGAACCAACATTTCAAGACTTAAGTCCTGTAGCAAATGAAGATGCAATGTGATCCTGGTAACCAAAACCCAAATTTCTAAGCAAAAGTCATGAAGACACGATGTGATCCTCTAGGTGGGGTCAAATTCCCTAGGCTGAGACCACGTAGCATATGAAGAACCGAAAATTTAATCAGTCGTTTTTATATCCTGAGCCCTTACCTCAGGGTATATTGTGTTCTTACAGGATTGTTGGGATAAGGCTGTTCTCTTATTGTTTAGCAATTCAATCACCAGCATAATTCTCTTTTGAATGATGTAGACAGACGTAATTTACATTTAGTTAGCATTACCCAAACTCAGGAAATGGAGGCTCCTAGCAATCTTTTACGAAACACTGACTCATTTGTCATGAGTCAATAAACAACAGAGCTATACGTTTGGCCAAATTAGGAACAATAACCCATGACCATGTTGCATTGAGGGTGCGGACGAGAGTGTGTGATTTGTGCGCGGGCATCCGCCTGCGTACAAATCCCATATTGCAGTGAATGGGAGCGCACGGTCATGCACAGACCTGCGCAGCATCGTGCGTTCCCATTATAAGCATAGGGGCTGCGGTCAGCTTGCGGATCCACTCCGCAGGACGTTGCGGAGGGTCCACAAGTGTGAAGCCAGCCTAAGCATGAACACAAAAAGGTAAAGACAATAAGAGTTGCAGGAGGAAAAACAAGAGCAGGTAGGAAGCAACAAAACAACAGGGAAGAACTTCATCAACCACATCAAGCAAATATCATAACTTTCACCAGAGACTGGGACACCAGACCTCACAGACCAACATAGGTTAAACTACAGCTGGCATGGTTACAAGAATTTCACCAGCAAAAACAGAAGGGGAGCAGATGAGATAGGCTTCCCCACAACATGTTAACATGTTACAAAAGGAGCAAGCAGACAGCAGAGATTAACACTTGCTAGAATTCCTATAAATCATCACACAGCAAGCTGACGCCCAAGTCTACCTGTGTTGAAGCCAGACACAAGGAAATCCCTCAAACGAGATGTCAGATGATTAGACTGAATGGCATTTCCAGATATTCGAAATGCCCCTCTAACGTATTAAATACCATTGTCCACTCATCTTCCTGTCTGATCCGGATCAGATTACAAACTTCCCTAAAAACAAGGTTGGAGAACCATTTCAAACCAACAATTTGATTAAATATGTCATGAATTAGTGGTAGGGGATACATATCACAAATGGTGATCTGATTGAGCTCATGGAAGTTCAGACATGGCCGTAGACCACCATCCTTTTTTATAACAAAGGAGAAACCAGCAGCTACTGGAGATGAGGATAGCTTAATGTGGCCGATAGCTAAACTCTCGATTATATACTCCTTGAAATCTAATCTCTCAGTGCTTGACAAGTTATACAATCTACACTTGGGCAATATTGTCCCTGGCCTTAACCTATTGTACAAGTCATAGGGCCTATATGGCAGCAAGTCCTGACAACCTGTCTCAGACAAATATTATCAAAATCTTAGAGGGAATCAGGAAGAGTAGAGGTAACCACCAAAATACAGCTGATCTTGAAGGTAACTCTAAAGGTGAGAAGGTTCGAGCCGCCAACCTAAGCTCCTGAGAAGCCCTAGGCATAAGCCCCTACCTTCACCCACGGACCACGGAGCCCAGCAACTTCCAAGGGAAAAAACCACAGCAGCTTCAGATCAGCATCTGCTCACACCAGGTCACAGTCCAGAAGTGAAATGAAATCAGCAACAACAAGTGGATGTGAGCTGATCCATTTAAGGCCGAGGGGTGGGGAGCAACCAGCCCAGACACGCCCCTCAGCATACCTAAGCATTCACACACACCTCCTACTACATGGTCCGCTCATTAGCCTCATCTACTGACAATGAGCAGGGTTAAAAAAAGGCTTCATTTAAACCTACACCAGCAGCACTTCCATACTACAAGGCAGTCAATATGCAACAACAGGTCCCTAGACAGTGTTCTTCATAATCTGAGGTCCATTTAATTATGTCTCGAGTTTTCAAGTCAACAATGTAGTTATGTAATGTAAACCAGGGGAAGCCTAATATGATTTGTGCATTAAGGTCTTTAAGCACATAATATGAACTCTGAATGGAGTACCACTATGTGCGGTTCCAACTCCTGTATACACTCAACAAAATCCCCTTGGGAAAGAGATGATGAGTGAATGGTAAAAATCCATACCAGATTATTTCCTTAACCTCTAACACAGAAGAACGAGAAAACTGTTCATCAATTATGTTTGCGGCAGAACCACTATCCAAAATGACTGTAATAGGGACATCTAGAACCCTACCTTAACCCTTGCAGGTATGAAAGATAAAATTAACATAGTAGAGGAAATACGTAGACTCAGAGTGGAATCTCCTAACCATCCTGGGTCTAAATGTTCTCCTATTACTGTTTTTCCTTGGGCATGGAGGGCCAGGTACTGCCAAAGTATTCATTTTCACCACAGAAAATTGAAACTCCTCCCCTTTTTGGAGTAAAGAAATTTCTCCCTCCATGGGACATCACTCCAAGTTGTATAGGCTTGCGTGGGGCCTATGAAGGTAATTTTGGTATAGTAACCCATTTCCAGAGAGTCTTAGTACTATGAGTCCTCTGCCGGAAATGATGATCAATATGTATAACAAGAGACATGGCAGATTCAAGAGAAGGAGGTGTTTCGTACATAACCAATGCCTTCTTTAACCTCTCAGAGACACCCTGAAAAAAACTGGCTTTTGAGCGCAGAGTCGTTACACTGAACGTCCATGGGCCAGTGTCACAATTTGGCACAAAAATCCTGACCTGGTGGGCTACGCTGTTGTAGTAAACAGATTTTATTATAAATACAAGTAGAGCAGATGTGATAGGCTTCACTACAACATGTGAGAAGAGGAGCAAGCAGACAGCAGAGATTAATACTTGCCAGCCTGCCTATAAATCAGCACATAGCAGATAGATGCCTGAGTCTGCCTGTGTTGATCCCAGATACCAGTGAAACCCTCAAGCAGGATGTCAGAATCTGCAGTGTGAACAGAATCCAATTCTGCCATGATAGTTGGCGAAAATTTTCCAAAATCAGTGAGATCGAAATAAACAATAATGTTCACTGTGCCCCTTCTTGGGATAAATATAATTTTTCATGTGACACAATTATACAAACCAAATTTTCTGAGACTTGACACGACATTGCATCCCAAACTCTTTTGGTAATCTTCAGCTTTCATAATGCCTTGCACAGAGTCAAAGGCCCCCATGCCAGAGGTAGCATAACAGCCCAAAATATCTTTAAACCTCCAATATATATGACTGTATGCACTGTGTTTATTTTTTCGTAGGCCTTATTCTGTTTTCGGTAAATAGATGAATGATGTGCTTTACCAAAAAGGTCTATCTTAGTCTCATCTGTCCACAAGACACTTTCTCAGAAGGACATTGGCTTATTCACATACATTTTAGCAAACTGAAGTCTATCTTTTATATATTTGTGTCAGCAGTGGGGTCCCCTGAATGTACTGCCACATTGTTTAATTTTATTCTAATGTCGACAGATAGTTAACACTGAAATTAATGCCCCCAAAGCCTGCAGGACAGGTTGAATTTCTTTATAACTTTATAGGGGCTGCTTATCCAACTTCAAAACTATCCTGCATTTCAACCTTTCATCAACTTTTATCTGCTGTCAACAACCAGGGAGATTAGCTACAGTGTCATGTGTTGTAAACTTCTTGATTATGTTGCACCCGCTGGACACAGGAATATTAAGCTCTCTGAAGATGGCCTTGTAATGTTGAGATTGTTGATCTTTTTCAACTATTTTTGTTCTCAAGTCATTAGACTGTTCTCATCTCCTCTTTCTGTTCTCTATGCTTAGTGTGACACACACAGACACCCAATGCAAAAAAATGAGATAACTCCCCCCCCCCATTGTCTGCATTCAGGTGTGATGTTTATATGGCTAATACCTGTTACTTGACAAAGGTGAATTTGATCGAGCATCATATACTTGAAAAATAGTTGTTAACCCACAATATTGGAAAGTGACAATTATGTTGTCTGGCCAATTTTGGGGGCTTAATGTGACATTATGTCCAAATTGCCTATTTTCTGTTTTTTGCTGCAATACAAACAAAGGAAATAAACATGTATATAACAAAACATGTGTGATTGCAATATTACCCTGGGAGGATATCAAGGGTGCCAGCACTATCCACCATAACGGTATAGGAGGGCCATTAAGTTGATAAAACAAATACAATAAACTTACAGGGCATAGATTCACATAGTTTATATGAATGCCCACAAGAGGGCAATATTGAACAGCTAATAGAGTTTATCAATGAAAAATTCTTGATGTTGATGCTGTTTTCACAGCAGCTTCTGTAGTTCGTAAGTGTGAGCTTATTATTATTATTTTTAAAAAATTATGTATTAATTGAGAAATAATGAAATAGGAAAGAGAAAGGGGGTTAAGTGATGAAGTAAACCTCTGTGAAGAGATACATTTTGTCTTTGATTTTCTATATACTTAGATCATAAATAAGTTCATAGCCTACTTTACAAAAAATATATCTTAATGTACCCAATCAGAATTTAAAAGAGCTAAGGATAGATATCGCATATTCAGCAGAAAACAAAAAATGAAAAACACAGCAAGGTCATTGGAAAATCGGATAACAAGGGATTCCAGCAATGGACATTTAAAGTTGAATAACAATGCCAAGTAATTATCAGAGTTATATTTATAAAGCCCAATATTAAGCTATCAATATGTTATTGGGAAAGCATGCATTGTTCATATACAACAGCACTCAAAATGTTATAACTATTAAACAATATCCTTTTTTAATGTTTCTTATAATGACTGTTGATTTGCTAAAAACTGTTTATATTTGTAATACTACACAAAATTGCATGCAGTTGGAATCATTTTAAAACATATGCTGGTACATACAATATTTATTATGACCACTCGTGTTCTTATAATTTCCTCTCAGATTATTTACTTTACACTAGGAAAATTGAAATTCTTGAATTTAGAATTATCATACTGGGAGACTATAGTCTTGTCAGATGAGACCAAAATTGAACTCTTTGGATGCCAAAATACACAACATATTTGGAGGCCAAAAGGCACTTTATATCACCCCAGAACACCATGCTAACAGTAAAGATTAGAGGTGGGAAAATAATGGAGTGGGACTGTTTGTCAGCATAAAGCACAGGCAAGCTACATATGATTGAAGGAAGAATGAGTGGACAAATGTACTGAGACAGTCTTAATTAAAATCTGCTGCCATTTACCAGGTTGATTAAGACGAAACGAAGGTGGACGTTTCAGCAAGACATCGATCCCAAACACACAGCCAATGAAACTCTTAATTGGTTTCAGAGAAAGAAAATAAAGCTGTTAAAATGCTCTGACCAATCACCTGACCTGAATCCAATAGAAAATATATAAAAGCAACTAAAGCTCAGAATTCATAGGAGTTGACAGAACCTTAGGGATTTAAATAATGGAAGAATGGACCAAAATCACGCCTGAGCAATGCATGCCACTTGTTTCTCCATACCTGAGACATCTTGAAGTTTTAATTGCCAACAAAGGTATTCATGTGAAGTTTTAAATACATTTCTGTAAGTATGCTTAATACTTTTTCCCTGAGTAATATCTCACTACTACTTACCACTAAATTTTGGACATTTATGGTTTGATTTGTTCACCTGTGTAGATTATGAGTTGTTACCGACAGCTGGTGAGAAATGTGCTTCAGTAGCACATTTAGAAATAAATGTACTTAGAAAATGACATGTCCAATCGTTATTTCTCCTATATATATATATACTAGCTGTAGTACCCGGCTACGCTCGGGTTAATAAATAACTGCTGTTTGCTATAACAAAATAGAATTTGAATATGTCATATTAATGACCTGTAGGAAAATAGAAGCTGAGCTGTGATTGATTGCTATAGGCAGCCTAATAAATCTCCAGCCAACAGTAAACCCTCCCCCTGGCCGGGTAGTATATGTTACCTCACACATACACATAATAGACAGCTCATGTGACTGACATCTGCCTTAATTCCCTATATGGCACATGTGTTGCACATTGGCTGATTTTAATCAGATGTTTATGTTTGGAAAATAAAGATAGCACACGTATGAGGCGAGTTTTGTGAGGTGATTTGTGCACATCTGTGTCTGTCTGTGTAGTGTGTGTGTCCCTGGGGTGTGTATGTGTGTGTCCCTGTGGGATGGGGTCTGTGTGGTGTGTGTCTCTGTTGTGTGTGTCTCTTTGTGGTGTGTGTGTCCCTGTGGGGTAAGTGCATGTGCCCCTATAGGGTGTGTATGTGTGTGTGCCCCTGTGTGGGGGTCTGTGGTGTGTGTGTGTATCTGTGTTGTGTGTGTCTCTTTGTGGTGTGTGTGTCCCTGTGGGGTGAGTGCATGTGTCTCTATAGGGTGTGTATGTGTGTGTCCCTGTGGGGGGTGTCTGTGTGGGGTGTGTGTGTCTCTGTGTTGTGTGTGTCCCTTTGTGGTGTGTGTGTGTCCCTGAGGGGTGAGTGCATGTGTCCCTATAGGGTGTTTGTGTGTGTGTCCCTGTGGGGGGGTGTCTGTGTGGGGTGTGTGTGTCTCTGTGTTGTGTGTGTCCCTTTGTGGTGTGTGTGTGTCCCTGAGGGGTGAGTGCATGTGTCCCTATAGGGTGTGTATGTGTGTGTGTCCCTGTGGGGGGGTCTGTGTGGTGTGTGTGTGTCTCTTTGTGGTGTGTGTGTCCCTGTGGGGTAAGTGCATGTGCCCCTATAGGGTGTGTATGTGTGTGTGTGCCCCTGTGTGGGGGTCTGTGGTGTGTATGTGTGTATCTGTGTTGTGTGTGTCTCTTTGTGGTGTGTGTGTGTCCCTGTGGGGTGAGTGCATGTGTCCCTATAGGGTGTGTATGTGTGTCCCTGTGGGGGGGTGTCTATGTGGGGTGTGTGTGTCTCTGTGTTGTGTGTGTCCCTTTGTGGTGTGTGTGTGTCCCTGAGGGGTGAGTGCCTGTGTCCCTATAGGGTGTGTATGTGTGTGTGTCCCTGTGGGGGGGGTCTGTGTGGTGTGTGTGTGTCTCTTTGTGGTGTGTGTGTGTCCCTGTGGGGTGAGTGCATGTGTCCCTATAGGGTGGCAATGCGTGTGTGTCCCTGTGGGGGGGGGGGTCTGTGTGGTGTGTGTGTGTGTCTCTTTGTGGTGTGTGTGTGTCCCTGTGTGGTGAGTGCATATGTTGCTATAGAGTGTGTGTGTGTCCCCTTGGGGGTGTGTGTCTTTGTGGTGTGTGTTTGTTCGGGTGCATGGTGAGTATCCAATGTTGGGGCTGCACCTTAGCGACTATACACTTGCTGTGTTACTCTTTGTGTGCGTGTGGTGTGTATACATGTCCCTGTGTGTGGTGAATATCTCATGTTGGGGCCCCACCTTAGTGACTATATGCGGGTGTGTGCTGTTAGTCTTTGGCGCTATCATTAAGTCCCTCTCATTCACAACTGTCAACTGGTAACTGTCACTTTTTCCCCATTATGTAGATAGGGGCAAAATTGTTTGGTGAATTGGAATGCGCGGGGTTAAAATTTCGCCTCACAACATAGCCTATGACGCTCCCGGGGTCCAGATGTGTGACTGTGCAAAATTTTGTCTCTATAGCTGTCAGCTGTCGATTTTCCTCCCACACGTTTCCTTTCCCTTTTTTCCCATTATGTAGATAGGGGCAAAATTGTTTGGTGAACTGGAACGCGCAGGGTTAAAATTTCGCCTCACAACATAGCCTATGACGCTCCCGGGGTCCAGACGTGTGACTGTGCAAAATTTTGTAGCTGTAGCTGCGACGGTGTAGATGCCAATCCCGGATATACATACACACACACATACACACATACACACATTCAGCTTTATATATTAGACTAGCTGTAGTACCCGGCTACGCCCGGGTTAATAAATAACTGCTGTTAGCTATAACAACATTGAATTAGAAAATGTCATATTAATGACTTGTAGGAAAATAGAAGCTGAGCTGTGATTGATTGCTATAGGCAGCCTAATAAATCTCCAACCAACAGTAATCCCTCCCCCTGGCCGGACAGTATATGTTACCTCACACATACACATAATAGACGGCTCATGTGACTGACATCTGCCTTAATTCCCTATATGGCACATGTGTTGCATATTGGCTGTTTTTAATCAGATGTTTATGTTTGGAAAATAAAGATAGCACACGTATGAGGCGAGTTGTGTGAGGTGATTTGTGCACATCTGTGTTTGTCTGTGTGGTGTGTGTGTCCCTGGGGTGTAGATGTGTGTGTCCCTGTGGGGGGGGGGGTCTGTGTGGTGTGTGTCTCTGTTGTATGTGTCTCTTTGTGGTGTGTGTGTCCCTGTGGGGTGTGTGCATGTGCCCCTATAGAGTGTGTATGTGTGTGTCCCTGTGTGTGGGGGGGTCTGTGTGGTGTGTGTCTCTGTTGTGTGTGTCTCTTTGTGGTGTGTGTGTCCCTGTGGGGTGAGTGCATGTGTCCCTATAGGGAGTGTATGTGTGTGTGTCCCTGTGGGGGGGGTCTGTGTGGTGTGTTTGTGTGTGTATCTGTGTTGCATGTGTCTCTTTGTGGTGTATGTGTGTCCCTGTGGGGTGAGGGCATGTGTCCCTATCGGGTGGCTATGTGTGTGTGTCCCTGTGGGGGGGTCTGTGTGATGTGTGTGTCTGTGTTATGTGTGTCTCTTTGTGGTGTGTGTGTGTCCCTGTGGGGTGAGTGCATGTGTCGCTATAGAGTGTGTGTGTGTCCCCTTGGGGGAGGTGTGTGTCTCTGTGTTGTGTGTGTCTCTTTGTGGTGTGTGTGTTTGTTCAGGTGCGTGGTGAGTAACCAATGTTGGTGCTGCACTTTAGCGACTATACACTTGCTGTTACTCTTTGTGTGCATGTGGTGTGTATACATGTCCCCGTGTGTGGTGAATATCTCATGTTGGGGCCCCATCTTAGTGACTATATGCTGGTATGTGCTGTTAGTCTTTGGTGCTATCATTAAGCCCCTCTCATTCACAACTGTCAACTGGTAACTGTCACTTTTTCTCCATTATGTAGATAGGGGCAAAATTGTTTGGTGAATGGGAATGCGCAGGGTTAAAATTTCACCTCATGACATAACCTATGACACTCTCAGGGTCCAGACGTGTGACTGTGCAAAATTTTGTCTCTATAGCTGACAGCTGTCGATTTTCCTCCAACACTTTTCCATTCACATTTTCCCCATTATGTAGATAGGGGCAAAATTGTTTGGTGAACTGGAACGCGCAGGGTTAAAATTTCGCCTCACAACATAGCCTATGACGCTCCCGGGGTCCAGACGTGTGACTGTGCAAATTTTTGTAGCTGTAGTTGCGACGGTGTAGATGCCAATCCCGGATATACACACATACACACATACACACATTCAGCTTTATATATTAGATATATATATATATATATATATACACACACATATATATATGTATATATATATATATTATATCTATATATCATATATATATATATATATATATATATATATATATATATATATATATATATATATACATACACTCAACTCTCCCTTATCCTGCTACAACACTAGAGGCGTAAGAATAACAACAAAGTCTGAGGGGGGGAGGGATTTTTATTTTTTAACATCTTCTATCCATAAAAACAATCAAGCAGATTGGTGTCTGGTGGTCACCACATTGCTAGATTGAAATATGATATGAATAATAACAAAGTCTGCAAAATCCATTTTTTGTGAAAATTGTAGCAATTTTGATTAGCTTAGAATTGGTTCACTCAGTGCTATTTAATAAATGATATACCAAGTAGAAATTATTGTATCTGCCAAGTAGAGGTATATCATGGTTTTGATCTAGTGTATAAATTCAGTTTCCTGTGCGCAGCTTGAAGGAGTTGTCTGTGTATTCATGATAATTTATGTTTGGAAAAAGACTGCAGAATGCTGACAATTTGTAATTTATTCACTGTCAGCATTCTGCACCATTGCTTTGATACAAAACATGGCACATGACAGGCTTCATTCATGATTCTGGAGCAGATACTCACAGCCCAACTAGAGTTTTCCTGTCTGGAGTCTGAATGGGCCCAGAATGGGAGATATATGTGGCATGATGGGGGACATAAATATCAGAAAGGATGACACATATACACGAATTTGGAACATATATATCAGAGGATGAGGGACATTTATGCCAGGAATTTGGACATATATACCCGAATGAAGGACATACAAAATATACTAGCATGGTTCCAGGATGGGGGACAGTATATGCCGAGATGGGGGAACAATGCATGAACCAACCCAAGCTGTAAAGTTTAGGCTTTGTACCAAACACCTAATGTCCAGTGCTAAACCCTAAACATTCTGTTCTTGTTCGGGTTTGCCTTCCAAATAATGCTTGTTGAAAGGCAGCAGCTCAGTCAATCAAAAAGCTTTTAGGCTGTGGGCACTTCATAGCCATTGAAGACATGCCAAGTATTGGCATGGATGTGATTGACCGGACCTGTATAAAGGCTGTCTTCAAACTTGAATACTGATTTATTTGTAAAGTCTGTGTTCGGCATGAACATTAAACCTTAAAGCTCAGGTCAGCTCATCTCTAGTCATTGGGTCGCATATAGGTCTGATAAAGAAATGTGGACAGCCAATTAAAGTGCTTTACATATTCACACCACCAGTGCAAGCTTCACTGTACTCAGGTACGCTTGGTGCTTGGCCCACTGCAGGCTGCTTGCAGTGTTTGAATGGCTTGCAGCGGGGGTAAAATCAGCACAGTGGGTGTAGTGTGTTCAAATAAAATGATAAAAGTCCATTCTTCCCCAAAAGTGCTTTGCCTAACTTATATCCACTGTGTCCAGCAGAGCTCTAGCTCCCTTCCAGTGCTCTGTTAGTTTGTGTCCCTATTTTGTCTCTTATGTTTTTGACCTTGTTTTCAGATGATCCTGTATGACCTTTATTATAGAGTATAGAATGAAAGGATTCACTCACCACAGGTGGACTTGAAATCTTTTTTCTCGGTTACACACAGATGGCATGCGGGTGGGCTGCAAGGTGCAGGCCACATCCACTGGGACAACGCACATTTCACTCGATTGAGCTTCTATGGGTCCACCCGTAGAAGCTCAATCGAATGAAATGTGCATTGTCCCAGTTGACGTATCCTGCACCTTGCATCCTGCCCGCATGTCATCTGTGTGTAACCGAGAATAAAGATTTCAAGTCCACCTGTGGTGAGTGAACTCTTTCATTCTATACTCTATAATCAATGAACTGTGCTAAATAGGATTGCACCTCCACTGAGTGATGAAGTAACCAACTTCTCCTCTCCTTATGTGAATAAGGTGAACATGTAGCAGTCTGAAGGATCAGTGCGGGGCTTTCTCTATTATTGTTGCTATATGACTTTTCTACTACTGACCTTTGCTTGTATTCTGAACCTGTGCTGCCTGAGCCAACCTCGGATTACCTGACTGTATCAGTACCTATGCCTTCTGTACCTTGTTTACCTGCGTTGACCTGTTGGTCAACTGCTGCAGGCCAAGGAACTGCACTGACAGTAGTACTCGATGAATACTTGTTGCACTACCTATCCTCACCAACAAAGGCCCTAGTGAAGACCAGGTAGCTGATTAGTTATGCCCTTCCATAGTAAGCCTGACCAGAAGATCAATTGACTGCACCCATCAGCATCACGGCCACTTAAATGCTGGCTTTCAATGGAGAACCATCATGACAAGACCAGGGATCTTCAGTAGATCCTTGGCTGTCAAAGCAACTCATAGGCACCCCGCAATCACGTTATGGGTGCTCTTATGGCTGCATGGAGTAACTCACCCCCTTCCAGACACTGATAACTCCACTCTACTCAAGGCAGATGACGGCTGAAAAATTCAGCCATCATTTGCCAAGAAATATGTGGGTTTGTCACTCACCAAATTCAGGGACATGATATAACTATGTAATTTACCATGAAGTAATCAAAAATTAATCAAATTTGAGGGACCAAAGATGTTCTCTACTTGGTTCAAATATTCCATTTAAGCTTGTATGAGGAGGAATTCACAAACCTGGTGAATTCAAACTTCAAATGGTTTGTTCATTAAAATAAACTTTTATAAATAACATTTTATCTTAGCAAATGATTCTCAACACCTTGCACTTTACTTTTTGATTTGGAGATACATTTTGTCTTTTAGGGTACCTTTACACGTTGCAACATTGCATGCAATTTCACTTGCAATTTACTGGTTGCAGTGAAATCATGGACACATTGTTCCATTTGTACACAGCAGCAAGAAAGAACTATGTGTCCATGATTTCACTGCAACCAGTAAGTTGCAAGTGAAATTGCATGCAATGTTGCGACGTGTAAAGGTACCCTTAATCTCTATTCAAATCTGCATAGTGTCTTCCAAAAAACCTATTTGCTTATACCAACAGAACTGTACAATGATGTCTGAAGAGATCCACTATATATTATACAAGTATTTTAACAGACATATAATATTAAAATTAGATTAAGCAATATAAAAAGTATACCCGTATGTATTCGAGTATAAGCCGAGTTTTTCAGCACAAATTTTGTGCTGAAAAAGTGCCCCCCTTGGCTTATACTTGAGTCAGTATAAAGGCTGAGTGGGGAAGGCAGTGACCGGGGGCTGGAGGAGGCGGGGGGAGGCTGCAGTAGGAACGGGTTGTCATGTGGGCCCGCTCATTAGTGCAATGCAATATGCACTACATCCCCCTGTCAATCAGCGGCAGGGGGAGCGGTGCATATTACATTGCACCATATATACTCACCCCCTCCATCATTTCTTTAGGGCCCCATGCTGGCGCTCATCATAAAATAACAGCCGTTCTTTGACTCACCTTTCGATGATTCTCTGTACTGTCTGCGGGCTCCATGCGTCCTCCCTCCGGTCTGCTGGCTTCTAATCATGTGACTGGCACTTCAGTGACATCATCGCTTTTGCGCCGCGGTCACATGATTAGAAGCCGGCAGACCAGAGGGAGGACGCACGGAGCCCGCAGACAATGCAGTGAATCGTCAGAAGGTGAGTAAAAGAACGGTTGTTATTTTATGGTGAGCGCCAGCATAGGGCCCTAAACAAATGATGGGGGCTCATAAATTAGTGATGGTGGAGCTGTGCCAGGGATGGAGAGCTATACCAGGGATGGGGAAGCTGTGCCAGGGATGGAGTAGCTGTGCAAGGGATGGGGGAGCTATGCCAGTGATGGGGGAGCTGTGCCAGAGATGGCGGAGCTGTGCCAGGGATGGAGAGCTATGCCAGGGATGTGGGAGCTGTGCCAGGGATGGAGGAGCTGGGCCAGGGATGGGGGAGCTGTGCCAGGGAAGGGGATCTATACCAGGGATGGGGGAGCTGTGCCAGGGAAGGGGATCTATACCAGGGATGGGGGAGCTGTGCCAGGGATGGGGAGCTGTGCCAGGGATGGGGACCTGTGCCAGGGATGGGGGAGCTATGCCAGGGATGCGGGAGCTATGCCAGGGATGTGGGAGCTGTGCCAGCGATGGGGGAGCTGTGCCAGAGATGGGGTAGCTGTGCCAGGGATGGGGGAGCTGTGCCAGGGATGGGGGAGCTGTGCCAGGGATGGGGAGCTATACCAGCGATGGGGGAGCTGTGCCAGAGATGGGAGAGCTATGCTAGGGATGGGGGAGCTATGCCAGGGATGGGGCCATAGATTAGCCATGGAGGCTATATGCCAGAGATGGGGGCGCTGTACCAGGGATGGGGAGCTATACCAGGAATGGGGGCTATGTAGCAGGGATGGGGGCCATATATCTGCAGTGATGAGGAGTTATATACTAGGATGTGGGTGCTGCATTTCCCACCCTAGGCTTATACTCGAGTCAACAGGTTTCCCCAGTTTTCGGGGTATAATTAGGGGCCTTGGCTTATACTCGGGTCGGCTTATACTCGAGTATATAAGGTACATAAGCAATTGTACAAGTATTCACATTCAGTGATAAAGGTCTCTGTAAAGGACCAGAAAAAAGCAATTTATGCAGAGTAAAGTACATGATCACAATAAATCTATGAATTCAAGGCAGGTAACTATGAATGCATTCACAAAGTTATAATACAGACTTTATCATTGCATAACAGAATGTTAAAAGGTTTAAGATTGTCCCGATTTATAAAATTGCTGAGTTTTTATTGATTAAACTCTATAGTATTCCAGGACCTTGACCATATCTGATTTTATCATAAGATAAAGAGGCTTATGAGATCATTTTACAAGTAATTGAATAAATGCATTAATAATTTTATGATAGATTTGTTAACAGTCCTTTAGTGCCTTGAATTCGAATCATATTTATAAGAAAAGCATTGGAAGACCAAAGAGAATAAAAAATCAGTGAACTTACAGATGTTGATTGATAATTTTATTGAAACAAAGCTTTTTTTTTTGGATCTTGCTGTCAAGCAGATTCCAACAATACCCATTTAGCCCTATTATTATTTACTACTATAGTGCCATTTACTATATACTCTTTACATATGGAAAGGGGCATACAGACACAAGGACATTAATCAATAACAATAAATGGCACAGATAGGTGCTGGACGAGAGAGGACCCTGCCCACGGGGGCTCACAATCTACACGGGATGGGTGAAGATACAGTAGACGAGGATAGATTTGGTCATGCGGCGGTATAGTGGACTGATGGTTACTGCAGGTTGTAGGCTTTTTGAAAGACATGGGTCTTCATGGTACTTTTTAAGGTTTCCAGGGTAGGCGAAATTCTGTGTTGGCGCAGAGAGTTCTAGTTTATGGGAATGCATTGGAGAAATCTTGTATGCAATTGTGGTAGGAAGTGAAATAAGGGGAGTAGAGAAGGAGATCTTGTAAAGATCGGAGGCTACATGCAGCTAAGTACCAGGAGACTAGGTCACAGATGTACAGTGGAGATAGGTTTCAGATGGTTTTGCATGTCATGATTAGAGTTTTGGACTGGAGTATTAGGGCAAGGGAAAGTGATGAAGGGATTGGCAGAGAGGAGAGGCCGGAGAATAGCGAGAGACATGTGGATTAGTTGGGCAGAAAAGTTTAGGATAAATTGAAGGGGTATTTGAAGGGAGGCCAGAGAGCAGTAGGTTGCCGTAGTGAAGTCAGGAGATGATGTTTGAATGCACTAGTGTTTTTGAAAATTCTGAATGTATGAATCAGAGAAATATTTTTGAGTTAAAAAAGGCAGGAAGTTGAAATTATTATTATTATTATTATTATTATTATTATTATTATTAATAATAATAATAATATTTATTATAGCACCATTAATTTCATGGTGCTGTACATGAGAAGGGGTGACATACAAAATTATAGATATGGTTTACAGTAAACAAATTAACAATGTCAGACTGGTACAGAGGGAGAGGACCCGGCCCTTGCGGGCTTACATTCTACAAGGCAATGGGGAGGAAAAAGTAGGTCAGGGGTGCAGCAGATCTGGTGGTGGAGAGGCGGGGGCTCCGATGGCGGTGGGGCAGTAGCTCCAGAGGCAGTGGGGCAGCGGCTCGGTCATTGCAGGCTGTAAGCTTTCCTGAAGAGATGGGTTTTCAAGTTCCATCTGAAGGATCCGAGCGTGGTGGATAATCGGATGTGTTGGGGTGCAGAGTTCCAGAGGATGGGGGATAGTGAAATGGCTTGAATATGGGGCTTGAAAGAGAGAGTAGAGTCAATGGTTACCCCGAGGCACCCAGTGGGACAGGGGAGAGTGAGCAGCCATTGACTGCTATGGTAAGGTCTGGTAGAGGGGTAGAGTAAGATTGGGAAAAGATGATTAATTCTGTTTTGTTCATGTTCAGTTTTAGGAAACGAGTATAAACAAGAATGAAATAGCAGAAAGACTGTGAGATTTTGGCTAGTAAAGAATTGATATCAGGTCCAGAGAAGTAGATGTGTGTGTTATCAGCATAGAGATTATACTGAAAGTCACTAGACTCTATGAGCTGTCCGAAGCCTAAAGGTGTGTTAGTCGAAGATCAAGGATCCTAGAACTGAACCTTTCCTGACAGCGACAGAGAAAGATGCTGAAAATCTGGCTTGTCAGGTATGAAGAGATCCAGGATAGGGCCTGGTCTGTGATACCAAGAGATGAGAGAATCTGTAGCAAGAGGAAATGGTGTACTGTGTCAAATGCAGAGGACAGGTCTGTAAGGAAGAGGACAGAGAAGTGTTGCTTGACGTTGGTGGTTAGTAGGTCATTGCTGACTTTAATTAGGACAGTTTCAGTTTAGTGATGCGGTCAGAAGCTAGATTGTAACCAAACAAAGAGAGAGAAAGAGGAGAAGTGGGAGGACAGTTAAAGATGGACATGATGCTCCAGTACTTTTGAGGAGTAGGGAAGTAGCAAAATGGGGCTATAGCTAAACACAAAGGATGTGTCAAGGGAGGGCTTTTTGAGGATGGCTATGATTGAGGTCTGTTTAAAGCATGAGGGGAAGACACTAGTTGTTAGTGAAAGGTTGGAGAGATGAGATTGGTTTGGAACGAAGACTGTGGTGAGGTTGGAGATGAGGAGGGACTGGAGCAAATCAAGTACATAGATGGTGAGATGTGATTTGGAGAATAGGGAGGAAATCTTCTGTCTGATCTTCTGTCATGGTAGAGAAGCTGATTGTGGAAGACGTGGGCTGAGTAGTTATGAAGAGGAGCTGTGGGGACTGTAGACCAAAGCTTTCCCTGATGTTGTCAATCTTCTGCTTGAAAAATGAGGCAAAGTCTTCAGGGGAGATGAGAGGAGAAGGAGGACGTGCTGGGGGACAGAGGAGAGAATTCAAAATGTTTAACCCCTTCACCCATGGGCCATTTTCCATCTTCCAGTTTTCATTTTTCCCTCCACTTTTTCCCACAGCCCTAACTTTTCTATATTTCCTTCAATATAAAGATATGAGGGCTTGGTTTTTGTGGGACAAATTGCTCTTTAGAAATACGTCATTTATTTGACCATATATTTTACTGGAAAACAGGAAAAAAATTCTAAATGTGATGAATTGCAAAAAAAAGTGCAAGTACACAATTGTTTTTTGAGTATTTTTATTCATCATTTTCACTATACAATAAAATGGATGTGTCTGTATGATGAATTAGGTCGATATGAAATCGTAGAGACCAAACATGTATACTCTTACTTTTATCTAAGTGGTGAAAAAAAAAATCTGAAATTTTATAAGAAAAAGAATTTCACTTTTGTCGCCATTTTCCAAGATCCATAACATTTTATTTTTTTGAAATTTGGGGCAGTGGGATTGCTTATTTTTGTGTCTTAAGTGAATGTTTCTAATTACCGTATATACTCGTGTATAAGCCGACCCGTGTATAAGCCGACCCCCCTACTTTTGCCCCCAAAACCTGGGAAAATCTATTGACTCGCGTATAAGCCGAGGGTGGACCCCAGCACAGGTATACAGCCCCCAGCAGTGGTATACAGGCCCCAGCAGTATGATATACAGCAGGCCCCAGTGGTATATACAGCAGCCCCAGTGGTATTGCAGCCCCTATATACAGCAGCCCCAGTGGTATTGCAGCCCCAGTGGTGTATACAGCAGCCCCTATATACAGCAGCCCCAGTGGTATTGCAGCCCCTATATACAGCAGCCCCAGTGGTATTGCAGCCCCAGTAATGCAGGGCCCCTATATACAGCAGCCCCAGTGGTATTGCAGCCCCAGTGGTATTGCAGCCCCTATATACAGCAGCCCCAGTGGTATTGCAGCCCCAGTAATGCAGGGCCCCTATATACAGCAGCCCCAGTGGTATTGCAGCCCCAGTGGTATTGCAGCCCCTATATACAGCAGCCCCAGTGGTATTGCAGCCCCAGTAATGCAGGGCCCCTATATACAGCAGCCCCAGTGGTAGTATACAGGCAGCCCCAGTAATGCAGGGCCCCCCCCCCTCATGCTCCGGTCACCTGTAAAGCAAATTATACTTATCAGTGCCCGCTGCCGTCCGCGCCCGCATCTGCCGACATCCCGATCCTCCGTCTTCATGCGACTTCTTCCTGTTTCCTGTGCGCGTCGCCGGTAATGACGTCATTGCCTGCGACGCGCACAGAAGCAGGAAGAAGATGCATGAAGATGGAGGATCGCGATGTCGGCAGATGCGGGCGCGGACGGCAGCGGGACACTGATAAGTATAACTTGCTTTACAGGTGACCGGAGCATGAGGGGGATGCGGGGGCTGCTTTATACCGCTGTATACAGCAGCCCCCGCACTGACTCGCGTATAAGCCGAGGGGGGTACTTTTCAGCCCAATTTTTGGGCTGAAAAACTCGGCTTATATGCGAGTATATACGGTATACCAACTTTGCATAGAAGAGAAGTTTTGATTATCGGATGCAGTGACAAAGAACCTTAATTTTGGCATTTCAATTTTTTTTCTGTTACGCAGTTTACATATCTGATTAATGGATTTTATAATGTGATAGATCAAGCATTTCTGAATGCGGTGATACAAAATATGTATTTTTTGTTAACAATTTTATCTTCAATGGGGCAAAAGGGGGGTGATTTGAACTTGTAAGCTTTTTTATTTTTTCAGATTTTTAAAATTTTTTTTAAATCTTTCCTTTATTTTTACATGGCCCCTTAGGGCACCTCAGCAGTGCATAGTGTGAGCGCTTGTGTTATGCAGAGAGTTGCTTCACCATCCCTCAGCACAGCACCAATGATCACTTTCTGACAGTGATGTAACTCGCGCATCGTATGCAGGAAGTAAGTAATGACAGCATCTGGAATATCAGCCGACCTTGCGCTGTCATGTCAATGTATCGAGGCCCGTGATCACATCACGGGGCCACCAATGCTGGCATGGAACAGTGTGATGCCCACTGCAGTGTTTTTAGATTGATAGCGTGATCTAAAGGGTTAAGGTACCGTTATATGGTACAACATCGCAGTGATGTTGGAAGAGATGCCACGGGTGTTCGCTCGCTTCCGACATCGCTGCCTAGGTGTCATACAGGCAGATGTTGCATGGGACGCTGCTGCGATGTTGAAGCAGTGATTGCTTGCAGGGCTGGGAACAACCCAGCGAGCGATTTGCTTCAATGCAGCGAATAGGCGGAATTGCTGGCAACATCGCTGTTGCGGTGTCACACAGCAATTAGCCGCAAAATCACTGGTTGCAAGTTGCCAGGTTTTAGGACAATGTACTCAAATGTGGCAACTTGCAACCAGCGATAAATTGCGCTGTTACACAGCACGATGCTCCAGCAATGTTGCTGCATTGCTGAATCAGCAAAATTTCAGTGATGTTGCATGCAACATCGTGCTGTGTAACGGTACCTTCACAGTCCCAATCGGATCGCTTATCTAATCAATGTGGTTAGCTACACATATCAGCTGATGAGATCAGCTAACATGTCAAGGGATGATGTAAACTCAGCTAGTGAGCTCAAATTGAGTGAGGCGGCCAAGGTCATACATATACTTCCTTGGTCGTCAAAGGGTTAATAGCTGTGAAGGGTTGTGAGACAGCAAGGATATGAGAGATGAGAACTTTTGTTTTGCAACAGCGAGAGTGGACTTGAAATCGGTGAGTGACCGTTTGTATGTGTGGAAGTGCTCAGTAAAATGGGATCTTCTGCATCTCCACTCAGTAATCCTGGAAGCTTGCCGCAGTTCTTCAGTCAGGCTGACATGTCAGTGTTCCCTGTTGATTGTGAAGGTTTTGGTATGCTGACTGATTCGAGAGCTGTAGATATTGTGTTATCATATAAAGTGGCAGCAACATCTGCCACATTTAAGGAATGTATGTCTGCAAGAGGCAGAAAAGACTCAGAGATTGAGTGATTGTGTTTAATATTTTTATGAGGGTGTTTAAGTCTATTAAGGCTGGCTTCACACCACGTTTTTTTTGATCCGGGGCTGTCCGGTTTAAACCAGACAGCCCCGGACCGGCTTTTGGCCCCATAGTAGCCTATGGGGCTGGATGGAGCCGGATGGCAGCTCTCTGCCATCCGGTTTCATCACTCTGGGACAATCCGGGAGAATACGGATTATTCTCTCCGGATACAAAAATGATGCTTGCATCATTTTTATGTCCGGGGACAAAAATCTCCCCAATTTGCCGGATCCCAGATTCACCCGGATTCTCTCGGATCCGGAGCAATCTGGCACTCCCTAACATGGGAGCCTATGGGGCCAGATTGCCCCGGACCGGGAGGATCCGGGAACCGGACACTGGCGGCTGCATGCCGCTGTTGTCTCAGGACTGCGGCTAGCTCCATGCTAGCCGCCATCTTGAAAAATCAGCAGCTGTGGCTGCAATTAGCAGCATCCGACTGCACACAGGACCGGAGGGCACATTTGGCCCTCTGGTTCTGTGTGCTGATCCGGTCCGGGGCTGTCAGGGTCATCCCGGACAGCCCCGGACCAGATCACACCATATTGTGAAGCCTAAGTGGGCATTGTGCACTTGGAAAGGAGGGCAGAGAATGTAAGTAGGTTGTGGTTTGACCTGTAGAGGTGAGTTTTAAGGTACCATTACACAACACGATATTGCTCGCAATATCGCTCAAACGTCACGTGTTCATCGCTGTTGCAGTTGATATCGCAAGTGCGTCATGCCGTGCAACTGGACGATTCAACTACGATGAGTCGTTTGAATGGAGTTGCCAGGTTTTTGTACATGTTCAATAACCTGGCAATGTCGCTAAAGCGATCTGCTAGCATTGCTCTGTGTGACACGGCGATAGCGATGTTAACAGCGATTTCCCGTATTCATTACATTAATAAGTATCGCTCGCTGGGTTGTGCATAAACAGCGAGAGAAAGTTGCTTGCAAAATCAGAGGTGCGTCGCCTATGATATCTCTACATGTGCCATCTCCAAAGCGATCTTGGCATAATGCCAAAAATGTGCGCACTCCCGTGATATCGCAGTTAACATCACTGCAGTCTCGTGTCGTTTAAGGGTACCTTTAAGGTACCATCACATGTAGCAATGTTGCATGCAACTTCACTGAATTTTTGCTGTGTGAGAGAAGTTGCAGCAACATTGCTGGAGCATCATGCTGTATGACAGCGCGATAAATCGCTGGTTGCAAGTTGCCAGGTTTTTCAACATGTTGAAATACCTGGCAACTTGCAACCAGCGATCCGGCGGCTAATTACTGTGTAACACCGCAACAGCGATGTTACCAGCAATGCCGCCTATTTGCAGCATGGAAGCATATTGCTAGATGGATTGTTCCCATCCCAGTGAGCGATCACTGCGGCAAAATTGCCGCAGCGTCACAGGCAACATCTGCCTGTGTGACAGGTAATGCAGCAATGTCGAAAGCGAGCGCGCACCCGCGGCATCGCTTCCAACAATGCTGAAAAGTTGAACTGTGTAACTGTATCTTCAGAGGTTAGATAGGAACAGAGACATTTGATTTTGAGGTCCAGCGTGGAGCAATCTTTGTGAGTAGCAGGCATAATAAAATATTGTTGTGGCCATAAGTAGAAATGTCATTCTTTTTGGCAGGAACTTTTCAGTGTATATTTTTCAACTACTAGTAAACTGTTTAATTTGGGGGTCACCAAAATGTAAAGTAGGCATACACTTCCAAAAATACGTATTTGTCTATTACTTTAACAACACAGAACAGTTACATATATTGGTAAGAGGAGAATGTAGAGGTGACAAAAGTGAGGATAGAAAACTGTGTGAAAATCATATCTTGTAGCCATATGAAAAGAGTACAAATTGATTGGTAATTGAATTTTTTATACATTTAATTTTTCATTCTAGAAAATCTACTCTTTTTGTGAATGATTTGCATGAATTTAGCAACCAACTTTCTCTCTTGAGAGAAGAGCACACTCTTCTACAGCCATCTAAATGCTGTGATTGCTATTGATTGCAGCATTTAGGGGGTTAAAATGATTGGAGTAGTGTGGGTACCACTCCTGGCAGTGACAGCCTGGACTTCAGCCTTTTTCAGTTTGCATGCATTTTAATGTGATCCCTGCGTGTGTTATCCGCTCTCTGTATGCCAGTGAGAAAATGCCCTGGTAGCAAAAATAAAATCCAATTTGCGCCATACTGTGTTTGCAATAATTACCCTTGGTATATTTTTGTATTGCTCACCTTGACCAGTTGTGCCGTCCGCACAACTGGATTAACTTGCACACTTGCGAGGTCTTTGAAATAATGAATTTCACTCTTCTGGAATGATGTGAAAATTAGCGTCTTCAGCGTTTTCCTCGGTTGTCAAGGATCACGTGACAGCTCAAGAGGATTATCTAAATGACGAAGGCCAGGTCCTGTAGCCCAGAGCAGCTCCACATCCCACTCCCCGCAGGGAGGATATGTAAGCTAATGAAGAAAGGATAGAGTATATGGTAAGCGCTAGGGAATAATTACAGCTCCACGGCCAGTAGTAAATTACCTTTAGGCTTTAATAAAAATGTGTACAACACGCGGGTCCATTAACCACGATGCATTTCAACGCAGTATGCATCTTTCTCGAGAAAGACGCATACTGCGTTGAAATGCATCGTGGTTAATGGACCCGCATGTTGTACACATTTTTATTAAAGCCTAAAGGTAATTTACTACTGGCCGTGGAGCTGTAATTATTCCCTAGCGCTTACCATATACTCTATCCTTTCTTCATTACCTGGTAGCAAAAATAGATATGGATGACAGGCACTGATCCAAAACAACGGGTGCACAGGTACCATTTTTTTTTCGTGTGTGTTTAAATACATATGTGTGATTGAGGTCTAAGGGACAAGGACATAATTGTAGTTTTTTGTATAACCTTTTCCACATATTCCATTTTTACTATGAATTCTTTAAACTTGACACTTTCACAATAATAATAATCTTTATATAGCACCAACATATTCCACAGCGCTTAACAAATCAAATATTTATATGCAAACAAACAGTCGTAAGAAACAGTTGTGAAAAAAAATTATGACAACCCTACTCGCAAGAGTTTGCAATCTACAATAAGGTGGAGGTCATACAAAATTCAGGTGCTTATTTACAATCATGGTCCAACCATCTTGAGAAAGTGTGGAATAGATATGAGTGTTGTTTGACAGTTATATTTAGGGAAGTAATGGATAAGCTATGTCTAAATGACTTCGATTAGAGAGAATGATAGCCCACTCTTAAAAGATGTGTTTTTAGGGAGCGCCTAAAACTATGTAAATTGTGAATAGTCTTAATTTCTTGGTATACAGCATTCCGGACGATTGGTGCAGCTTGGGAGAAGTCTTGAAGCCAGGAATAGGAGGTTCATATTAGTGCAGATGTTTGTCTAAAGTCACTCCCAGAGCGAAGTGGGGTAATAGACAGAGATGAGGGTAGAGAGGTAGGGAGGTGCTGTACTGTAAAGAGCTTTGTGGGTATGACAAACAATTTGAATTGGATCTTATAATGTATGGACAGCCAGCACAATGACTAGCACAGAGTGGAAGCATCCGAGTAACGGTTAGATAGGAGAACATGGCTGCTGCATTAAAGATGTACTGTAGAGAAGAAAGGCTAGTGCCGGGGAAGCCAATAAATAGAGAGTTGCAATAATCAAGGCAGGAGTGGATCAGGGCCACTGTGAGGGTTTTAGTTATTTCCATGGTGAGGAAGGGGTGAATTCTAGAGATGTTCTTAAGTTGCAGTTGACCAGACCGGGGCGAGCGATTGTATATAAGAAGTGAATGAAAGATCAGCATCAAACACCCAGACAGCGAGCCTTCTGCCAAGGCTTTATCATGGTTCTGTCTATATCGTTTATGACCAGCACTCAGTGGTGGAAGGTTGATGGTGCTATATAGGAAAGGATCTGGTGATCTCTATCGTAGTTATAATAGCATCCAAGCACTCATCTGGTTCAGTTTCAAGTGATTTATTGTAAAGCACACATGGATGGTGAGGTGACAGCAGCAATAACGTTTCGGCCCCCGATTAGGCCTTTCTCAACACGTCACTCTCAGCCCAGGCACGGACGGTGCTGGCTCTCCCAAGACTACTATACTAACGGTACTTCCCCAGACCAGGGGTCACACACTGGGAGCTACCACATCAGGGGCTATCAGAAACATACTAAGACGATACTCCAGCATTCTGGAACATTCCACATACCTATCGGTACAGCACAAAGCCTGCACAGATACACTGCCTAATAGGCCTGCAACAGATGTACTGTTCCATGGTGTAGGGGGCTCTCGTCTTATCATACAGTGCTCCATACATGATGTTTACTCCCCTAACATCATTAGCAGTGACGTGTTGAGAAAGACCTAATTGGGGGTCGAACCTTATTGCTGCTGTCACCTCACCATCCATGTGTGCTTCACAATAAATCACTTGAAACTGAACCAGATGAGTGCTTGGATTCTATTATAATTATCATGGTTCTGCACACTGAGAGAGATATATCAGATTTAGGGAGGTTAGTGGAGGGCGAGATTAGAAGAAGTTCAGTTTTGGAAAGGTTCAGTTTCAGGTAGAGAGTGGAAATGATGCTGGAAACTGCAGTTAGACAGTCATTGTAATTCAGTAATAAACCAGGGGTAAGGTTAGGGGATGATGTGTATAATTGTGTGGCATCAGCATAAAGATGGTACTAGAAACCAAATCTGCTCATAATCTGTCCAATAGGGGTAATGTAGAGACAGAAGAGATTAGGGCCAAGGACCGAACCCTGAGGGACTCCAATAGTGACAGGAAGGGGAGAAAAAGTGGAGCCAGGAAATGATATAATGAAAGAGCAGTTGGAAAGATAAGAAGAGAACCAGGAGAGATCAGTGTCCTTTATGCCAAAGGAGTGCAGCATAGCGAGTAAGAGATGGAGGTCAACAGTGTCAAAGGCTGCAGAAAGGTCAAGAAGGATAAGCAGAGAGTGGTCATCAATACGTTTTGCCATCAGTAGGTCATTAGTCACTTTTATGAGGACAGTTTCTGTAGAATGTAGGGGGCAGATACCAGACTGTAATGGATCTAGCAGAGATTGAGTAGAGAGGAAACGGGTGAGGTGGGAGTAGGCCAGGTGTTCCAAGAGTTTAGAGATGAAGGGGAGGTTGGAGACTGGTCTGTAGTTATTTGTGCAGGATGGGTCAAGAGAGTTTTTGCTTTAATAATGGAGTAATGATAGAATGTTTGATGGAGAGGGGAAGATGCCAGAAGATAGGGAAAGATTGAAGATTTTGGTTAGATGAGTAGAGATGACTGGAGAGAGAGACTGGAGTAGGTGTGAGGGAATGCGGTCAGTGGTGCATGTCGTAGGATGAGAGGAGGAGAGGAGCCTGGAGACTTCTTCTTCAGTGACCAGGTCAAATGTGGAGGGTGAACCAGAGGACATTTGGGGAAAGATAGGAGTAACAGCGCTTTCAGGTTGGCAGTTGATTTCCTGATGGATGTTTTCTATTTTCTTAGTGAAGTAAGAAGCCAGATCATCAGCACTGGGGTCAATGATAGGGTCCTGCACTTTAGGATTGAGGAGAGATTGAAAGGTGTCAAAGAGGTTCTTTGGGTTGTTGGATAGTGAGGAGATCAGATGGGTGTAGTAGGTCTGTTTGGCAAGGTAAAGGGCAGAGTTACAGGTTCTTAGCATGAATTTTTAGTGGGTAAAGTTTTCTAGTGTGCGAGTTTTCCTCCATTGGTGTTCAGCACTCCTTGAGCACTGCTGTAGGAATCGAGTTTGTGAAGTGAGCCAGGGCTGTTTTACTCTGTGTTTGGAATTTTTGATGGTGAAGGGCGCTACTTGGTCCAGGGTGCTGCTGAGAGTGTCATTGTAGTGATTAATTTCCAAATCTGAACAGGAGAAGGAGGAGATTGAGAATAGTGATAAGTGTAGAGTCTGTGAGTGTTTGAAGGTTAATGGCCTGAAGGTTTCTAAATATGTGACAGGTAGAAGTGTGGTGGGGTAGGCAAGGATTTGTGAGCATGAAGGAGAGAATTTTTTGGTCAGGGAGAGGAAGAAGTAAGTTACAGTGTTGGCCAAAAGTATTGACACCCCTGCAATTCTGTCAGATAATACTCAGTTTCTTCCTGAAAATGATTGCAATCACAAATTCTTTAGTATTATTATCTTCATTTAATTTGTCTTCAATGAAAAAAACACAAAATGAATTGTCCTAAAGCCAAATTGGATATAGTTCCACACCAAACATAAAAAAGTGGGTGGACAAAAGTATTGGAACTGTTAGAAAAATCATGTGATGCTTCTCTAATTTGTGTAATTAACAGCACCTGTAACTTACCTGTGGCACCTAACAGGTGTTGGCAATAACTAAATCACACTTGCAGCCAGTTGACATGGATTAAAGTTGACTCAACCTCTGTCCTGTGTCCTTGTGTATAGCACATTCAGCACGGAGAAAAGAACGAAGACCAAAGAACTGTCTGAGGACTTGAGAAACCAAATTGTGAGGAAGCATGAGCAATCTCAAGGCTACAAGTCCATCTCCAAAGACCTGAATGTTCCTGTGTGATGGGCGAATCCTAAATTACTCGGAATCGCTTGACTCTAGCGAGTCCAAGCCCAGGACTCGCTATTCGTCGCTACCCTGGAGCTGCGTCAGCCTGTACAGAGAAGACAGCTGGACTCGGCTCGCAAAGTAACAGCAGTTACTTTGCGAGTTTCCCTGCTATCACTGGCACAGTAGCAGAGTCTAATGCAAGACAATGGCAATCCTGGTTTTGTCAGCGTTTGCCATTGATTTGCATTGGACTTGTGCGAGTAAACGCTGGGAAACTCGCAGAGTACAGAGTCCTGCGAGTCCCTTACTACTCGCCGAGTAACGAGTCCTAGCGAGTAGATTCGCCCATCCCTAGTGTCAACCCGTTCTATCTGTCGGCATCTGAATGAAAAGGGACTGTATGGTAGGATACCCAGGAAGACACCACTTCTTACCCCGAGACATAAAAAAGCCAGGCTGGTAAGTTTGCCAAAACTTACCTGAGAAAGCCTAAAATGTTTTGGAAGAATGTTCTCTCTTTTTGGGCAAAGGCATCAACATAGAGTTTACAGGAGAAAAAAAGAGGCATTCAAAGAAAAGAACACGGTCCCTACAGTCAAACATGGCGGAGGTTCCCTGATGTTTTGGTGTTGCTTTGCTGCCTCTAGCACTGGACTGCTTGACCGTGTGCATGGCATTATGAAGTCTGAAGACTACCAACAAATTTTGCAGCATAATTTAGGGCCCAGTGTGAGAAAGCTGAGTCTCCCTCAGAGGTCATGGGTCTTCCAGCAGGACAATGACCCAAAACACACTTCAAAAAGCACTAGAAAATGGTTTGAGAGAAAGCACTGGAGACTTCTAAGGTGGCCAGCAAGGAGTCCAGACCTGAATCCCATAGAACACCTGTGGAGAGATCTAAAAATGGCAGTTTGGAGAAGGCATCCTTCAAATATCAAAGACCTGGAGCAGTTTGCCAAAGAAGAATGGTCTAAAATTCCAGGAGAGCATTGTAAGAAACTCATTGATGGTTACCGGAAGCGTTTGATAGCAGTTATTTTGGCTAAAGGTTGTGCAACCAAGTATTAGGCTGAGGGTGCCAATACTTTTGTCTGGCCCATTTTTGGAGTTTTGTGTGAAATTATCAATGTTTTGCTTTTTGCTTCATTCTCTTTTGTGTTTTTTCATTGAAGACAAATTAAATGAAGATAATAATACCAAATAATTTGTGATTGCAATCATTTTCAGGAAGAAACTGAGTATTATCTGACAGAATTGCAGGGGTGTCAATACTTTTGGCCAACACTGTATCTAAGGAAGAAGCTTAACAGAGCCGGACAAAAACCAGGTCAAGTGTGTTACTATCTTTTTGTGTCTCAGAGGTTGAGAGCTGTGAGAGGCCAAGAGAGGTGGTTAGGGATAGGAGCTTGGATGCAGGTGGGAGATAGGGCTGTTTATGGGGATGTTCAAGTTTCCCAGAATAAGGGCTGGTAATTCTGTGGACATGAAGTGCAGCAGCCACACCGATAAATGGTCAAGGAACTGGGTGGGCGACCATTGTTGACAATATGCAACTGCTACTTTGAGGGGGAGGGGATGGAAGAACCTAGTTGTATGAACCTGAAAAGAAGGGAATGAGAGTGATGGAGCTGGGGGGACGACCTGGAAAGTACAGTGTGGGGACAGGATTAAGCCAACTCCACCAGCATGTCTGTTTCCAGGTTTCGGGGAGTGGGAGAAATGTAAGCCACCATGAGAAATAGTGGCTGGGAAAACCATGTCTGAGTCCTGGATCTAGGTTTCAGTGAGGGCAAGAAGATTAAGAGAGTTAGTGAGAAAGTAGTTGTGGATAAATGGTAAGCAATGTGTAAGCAATGTTAATGAGGTTAGTAGGGTTTCTATGTAAGGTTGGGGAGGGGTTAAAGTAGGTAGAGGGTGGACTAGGATTGGAAGAGATATCACCTGACAGGATCAGCAGTAAAAAGAGAAAGAGCAAATAGTTTTTGAATTTAGGACATTGTTTCTGATGCAATAACCTGGAATATGATGGACTGAGATTATTCAGTAAGGTGAAGAGAGTATGGGAGCTGAACATAGTAGAGGGAAGGAGAGAAAAGCTGATGTGGATGAGGGGTGAAGGAGGGAGATGGGGCAGTGGAAGAGAATGGTTATGGCACATAGGAAGATAGACATTGAAATAAAGGACATTGTTAAAAATAATCGTGAAAGAGAGTGGGTTACCTGACTTCTGCCCTGACTAAATTCCATACACAATCAAACTGGTGAGTGTTGAATATGGTGCAACAGATGACACAGAGTTTACAGCAATAGCAGATGTTGTACCATGAGAGGGGTTGAAATTAGGGATGGGCGAATCTACTCGCTAGGACTCGTTACTCGGCGAGTAGTAAGGGACTCGCAGGACTCAGTACTCTGCGAGTTTCCCAGCGTTTACTCGCACGAGTCCAATGCAAATCAATGGCAAACGCTGACAAAATTAGGATTGCCATTGTTTGCATTAGACTCGGCTACTGTGCCAGTGATAGCAGGGAAACTCGCAAAGTAACTGCTGTTTCTTTGCGAGCCGAGTCCAGCTGTCTTCTCTGTGCAGCTCCAGGGTCCTAGAGCCCGCCTGCTCACAGAGATGATGTAGCAGAGCTGAGATTGTTCTCAGTCTGCTCATTCCCTGTCCATAGACATCTATATATATCTATGCACAGGGGATGTACCAGAGAGGACATCGCGTTTTGGACTACGTCGGACAGAGGAGGATTTTTTAATTAAAGATGGAGTCCCTAATGGCTTTTTTTTTTATTTCAAATAAAATTTTTTCTCTGTGTTGTGTTTTTTTAACCCTTTATTGGAGATTCTTAGTGGCTGGGTCAAACGTGGCCTGACATTAAGAATCTCGGGCTTAATACCAGCTTGTATAACAAAGCTGGTATTAACCCCTTTATTACCCAGCGTGCCACCGCCACCAGGGCCGCTGGAAGAGCGTGGTTCAGCGCCAGAGGATGGCGCTTCAATGAACGCGCCATCTTCTGGGGCGGCTGCGGGCTGCAATTTGCAGCGGGGGGTGCCCAGAAAGCTTGGGCATCCCTGCGCTGCGGATTCCAGCCCTTAGCTGCTTAGCTGTACCTGGCTAGACATAGAAATTGCGCGGAGCTCCACGCATTTTTTTTTTATTATTTCATGAATTTCAGAGTCAGAGTCAGAGTTTCAGAGTCAGAGTCTCAGAGTCAGAGTCTCAGAGTCAGAGTCAGAGTCTGACTCAGAGTCAGAGTCTCAGAGTCAGAGTCTCAGAGTCAGAGTCAGAGTCTCAGAGTCAGAGTCTCAGAGTCAGAGTCTCAGAGTCAGACTCAGAGTCTCAGAGTCTCAGAGTCAGACTCAGAGTCTCAGAGTCTCAGAGTCAGAGTCTCAGAGTCAGAGTCTCAGAGTCAGACTCAGAGTCTCAGAGTCTCAGAGTCAGAGTCTCAGAGTCTCAGAGTCTCAGAGTCTCAGAGTCAGAGTGTCAGAGTCAGAGTCTCAGAGTAAGAGTCAGAGTGTCAGAGTCAGAGTGTCAGAGTCAGAGTCTCAGAGTCAGAGTGTCAGAGTCAGAGTGTCAGAGTCAGAGTGTCAGAGTCAGAGTCTCAGAGTCAGAGTCTCAGAGTCTCAGAGTCAGAGTCTCAGAGTCAGAGTCAGAGTCTCAGAGTCAGAGTCTCAGAGTCAAAGTCTCAGAGTCAGAGTCTCAGAGTCAGAGTCAGAGTCTCAGAGTCTCAGAGTCAGAGTCTCAGAGTCAGAGTCTCAGAGTCAGAGTCAGAGTCTCAGAGTCAGAGTCTCAGAGTCAGAGTCTCAGAGTCAGAGTCTCAGAGTCAAGTCTAGGTCAGAGTCAGAGTCTCAGAGTCAGAGTCTCAGAGTCAGAGTCAGAGTCTCAGAGTCAGAGTCTCAGAGTCAGTCTCAGAGTCAGAGTTCAGAGTCAGAGTTCTAGAGTCTCAGAGTCAGAGTCTCAGAGTCAGAGTCTCAGAGTCTCAGAGTCAGAGTCTCAGAGTCAGAGTCTCAGAGTCAGAGTCAGAGTCAGAGTAGAGTCTCAGAGTCAGAGTCAGAGTCTCAGAGTCAGAGTCTCAGAGCAGAGTCAGAGTCTCAGAGTCAGAGTCAGAGTCAGAGTCAGAGTCAGAGTCAGAGTCAGAGTCAGAGTCTCAGAGTCAGAGTCTCAGAGTCAAGAGTCAGAGTTCAGAGTCAAGTCGATCAAGAGTCAGAGTCTCAGAGTCCAGAGTCAGAGCCCAGAGTCAGATCTCAGAGTCAGAGTCTCAGAGTCAGAGTCTCAGAGTCACAGAGTCAGAGTCTCAGAGTCAGAGTCTCAGATCAGAGTCAGAGTCAGAGTCAGAGTCCAGAGTCAGAGTCTCAGAGTCAGAGTCTCAGAGTCAGAGTCAGAGTGCAGAGTCTCAGAGTCAGAGTCAGAGTCTCAGAGTCAGAGTCTCAGAGTTCAGAGTCTCAGAGTCTCAGAGTCATCAGAGCAGAGTCTCAGAGTCAGAGTCAGAGTTCAGAGTCAGAGTCTCAGAGTCAGAGTCTCAGAGTCAGAGCTCAGTCAGAGTCAGAGTCTCAGAGTCAGAGTCTCAGATGATCTCAGAGTCAGAGTCTCAGAGTCTCAGAGTCAGAGTCTCAGATGCTCAGAGTCAGAGTCTCAGAGTCAGAGTCTCAGAGTCAGAGTCAGAGTCTCAGAGAGTCAGAGTCTCAGAGTCAGAGTCTCAGAGTCAGAGTCAGAGTTCAGAGTCAGAGTCTCAGAGTCAGAGTCTCAGAGTCAGAGTCAGAGTCATCAGAGTCAGAGTCTCAGATCAGAGTCTCAGAGTCTCAGAGTCAGAGTCTCAGAGTTCAGAGTCAGAGTCAGAGTCTCAGAGTCAGAGTCAGAGTCTCAGAGTCAGAGTCTCAGAGTCAGAGTCTCAGAGTCAGAGTCTCAGAGTCAGAGTCTCAGACCAGAGTCAGAGTCTCAGAGTCAGAGTCTCAGAGTCAGAGTTTCAGAGTCAGCTCAGAGTCAGAGTCTCAGTAGTCAGAGTCTCAGAGTCCAGAGTCTCAGAGTCAGAGTCCATTAGAGTCTCAGAGTCAGAGTCTCAGAGTCAGATGTCCAGAGTCTCAGAGTCAGAGTCTCAGAGTCAGAGTCCAAGTCAGAGTCTCAGAGTCAGAGTCAGAGTCATCAGAGTCCAGAGTCTCAGAGTCAGAGTCTCAGAGTCTCTCAGAGTCTCAGAGTCAGAGTCAGAGTCTCAGAGTCAGAGTCTCAGAGTCAGAGTCTCAGAGTCAGAGTCTCAGAGTCTCAGAGTCAGAGTCAGTCAGAGTCAGAGTCTCAGAGTCAGTAGTCAGAGTCTCAGAGTCAGAGTCTCAGAGTCAGAGTCTCAGAGTCAGAGTCAGAGTGTCTCAGAGTCAGAGTCTCAGTAGTCAGAGTCTCAGAGTCAGGTCAGAGTCAGAGCAGTCTCAGAGTCAGAGTCAGAGAGAGTCTCAGAGTCAAGTCAGAGTCTCAGAGTCAGAGTCTCAGAGTCAGAGTCCAGTCAGAGTCAGAGTCTCAGAGTCAGAGTCTCAGAGTTCAGAGTCAGAGTCAGATCAGAGTCAGAGAGTCTCAGAGTCAGAGTCTCAGAGTCAGAGTCTCAGAGTCTCAGAGTCTCAGAGAGTCAGAGTCAGAGTCTCAGAGTCAGAGTCTCAGAGTCAGAGTCTCAGAGTCAGAGTCTTAGAGTCAGAGTCCCCTAGGCAGAGTCAGAGTCTCAGAGTCAGAGTCCAGAGTCAGAGTCTCAGAGTCAGAGTCTCAGAGTCAGAGTCAGAGTTCAGAGTCAGAGTCTCAGAGTCAGTGTCTCAGATCAGAGTTCATCAGAGCCAGAGTCAGAGTCTCAGAGTCAGAGTCTCAGAGTCAGAGTCTCAGAGTCAGAGTCAGAGTCTCAGAGTCAGAGTCTCAAGTCAGAGTCTCAGAGTCAGAGTCTCAGAGTCAGAGTCTCAGAGTCAGAGTCAGAGTCTCAGAGTCAGAGTCTCAGAGTCAGAGTCAGAGTCTCAGAGTCAGAGTCTCAGAGTCAGAGTCTCAGAGTCAGAGTCTTAGAGTCAGAGTCTCACCCTTAGAGCCAGAGTCAGAGTCTCAGAGTCAGAGTCTCAGAGTCTCAGAGTCAGAGTCTCAGAGTCAGAGTCTCAGAGTCAGAGTCTCAGAGTCAGAGTCAGAGTCTCAGAGTCAGAGTCTCAGAGTCAGTGTCTCAGATTCAGAGTCTCACCCTCAGAGCCAGAGTCAGAGTCTCAGAGTCAGAGTCTCAGAGTCAGACTCAGAGTCTCAGAGTCTCAGAGTCAGACTCAGAGTCTCAGAGTCTCAGAGTCAGAGTCTCAGAGTCAGAGTCTCAGAGTCAGAGTCTCAGAGTCAGACTCAGAGTCTCAGAGTCTCAGAGTCAGAGTCTCAGAGTCTCAGAGTCTCAGAGTCTCAGAGTCAGAGTCTCAGAGTCAGAGTCAGAGTCTCAGAGTCAGAGTCTCAGAGTCAGAGTCAGAGTCTCAGAGTCAGAGTCTCAGAGTCAGAGTCTCAGAGTCAGAGTCTTAGAGTCAGAGTCTCACCCTTAGAGCCAGAGTCAGAGTCTCAGAGTATCAGAGTCTCAGAGTCAGAGTCTCAGAGTCAGAGTCTCAGAGTCAGAGTCTCAGAGTCAGAGTCTCAGAGTCAGAGTCTCAGAGTCAGAGTCAGAGTCTCAGAGTCAGAGTCTCAGAGTCAGTGTCTCAGATTCAGAGTCTCACCCTCAGAGCCAGAGTCAGAGTCTCAGAGTCAGAGTCTCAGAGTCAGAGTCTCAGAGTCAGAGTCAGAGTCTCAGAGTCAAAGTCTCAGAGTCAGAGTCTCAGAGTCAGAGTCAGAGTCAGAATCTCAGAATTTCATGAAATAATTTAAAAAAAAATGCGTGGGGCTCCGCGCAATTTCTATGTCTAGCCAGGTACAGCTAAGCAGCTGGGGGCTGGAATCCGCAGCGCAGCTTTCTGGGCACCCCCCGCTGCAAATTGCTGCCCCCAGCCTGCCCAGAAGATGGCGCGTTCATTGAAGCGCCATCCTCTGGCGCTGAACCCCGTTCTTCCAGCGGCCCTGGTGGCGGTGGCACGCTGGGTAATAAAGAGGTTAGGGCCAGCTTTGTATTATCAGCTGGCCCTAAGCCCGAAATTTATGGCGGTCACGCCAATATTAGACATGACCGCCATGAATTTCTATTAAATTGTCTTAAAAAATACACAACACAGAGAAAATTTTTTATTAGAAATAAAAAAAAAAAGCCATTAGGGACTCCATCTTTAATTAAAAAAATCCTCTTCCGTCCGACGCAGTCCAAAACGCGATGTCCTCTCTGCTCATCCCTGTGCATAGATATAGATGTCTATGCACAGGGAATGAGCAGACTGAGAACAATCTCAGCTCTGCTACATCAGGCAGCAGGCGGGCTCTAGGACCCTGGAGCTGCGGCAGCCAGCACACAGAGCAGACAGGACTCTTATCTGTGCGAGTTTCCCAGCGATTACTTGCAAAGTAAACGAGTCCAATGCAAATAAATGGCAAAACTAGGATTGCTTCAGGCTGAAGCTTCCGAGACACATCTGCGAGTTGTAAATCTCACACTACTCGCTATTACTCGCTTCCCCATTCATTAACATTGGACTCGCTAGACTCGCAACGAGTAACGAGTCCTGTGCTCGGACTCACTAGAGTCAAGCGATTCCGAGTAATTTAGGATTCGCCCATCACTAGTTGAAATAGAATGTGAGTTCAGTAGAAATTTATTATCATAGCAAGCAGAATTCTAGTACCTTCCACTTTCAGCAAATTCCAGTCAGATTGTAGTCAAATTCAATTCTATACACTTATATGAGACACTTGGATGACACACATGGCAGACACATCCTAGCAGACATGAGGCTAGCACATAATGAACATATATATGCACTTTACCTGCAGAAACCTTTGAGATAAATAAGATGAATATAAAAATATACTCACTTGTTAAATGTGAGAGGAAATAATAGATATAAAAGGTCTTTTGTATAAAGTGCTAGAGGTTTAGATGTTCTCATTGTTTAATCAGAACATTGCTACTTAAATATGTGTTGGAACAACATGTCTCATGTGTCTCAAACGAACCAGAAAAGAGGAACTAATTATATATAAACAGTAGTGATGAGCGAGTACTAAAATGCTCGAGTGCTCGAAGCTCGGGCCGAGCATCCCGAGATACTCTTGTACTCGGCCCGAGTACCGAGCCCAATGTTATCCTATGGGAGACCCCAGTATTTTTATGAAATGACTGCCGGCAGCATATAGAAACCCTAAAAATGTCACAAAAGTCTCAGAAGAGTGCTCAAATGACATGGCAACACCATGGGGAAGACCCCTGGAAGCATTTCTCACTCAAAAGTCACAGCTGTGAACAATCTTGTCCGAGTTTCACGCCAATTTTACGGAGTCACCAGAAAACCTTCCAAAATGATACCAAAATGAATATTTAGGGTGGAAATGTTAAGGGCACATACCTAATAGTGAGATACAGCTGGTGTATGTTACTTTTTGTGATTACATGAAAGATTTTACGTGAAAACATTGTGCAGCACTCTGATGTCCCTGAGAAGAGACGTACATGAAGGCCTCTTGACATAATGTGCCCATTTTGAGGAACTGGGTCTATTGTAGTATTTTCCTTTGCCAGGGCAGTCCAAAATTTGGAGGTTCACCAATGCCCCTGGATAGAGACGTGCATGAGGGCCTGTAAACCTCAAGTGGGTGTATTGTAGTATAGCCCTTTGGCAGGGCAGCCAAAAATTGGGAGGTTCAACAATGACCCATGCATACAGACATTCAGTAGGGCTTGTAAACCTCAAGTGGGTGTATTGTAGTATAGCCCTTTGGCAGGACAGCCAAAAATTGGGAGGCTCCACATTGTCCCTGGACAGAGACGTGCATGAGGGCCTCAAAACATTTTTCCCATTGAAAAGGAGCGGGTCTCCTGTCGTTGTAATGCCCATTCTAAAAGAATGGGCGAAAAAATTTACCACTGCGGGTATACCTCAAACAACAGCCTAACTATTGTAACGGTCATCATGGTGGCTCATGAGGAGAAGGAGGAGCTGTCCAGCGATTAGCCAAAGTCCAGAAGTGTGTACCCATGGGTGAGTGGAGGTACATGGCAAATTCCCATAACAAAATTTAAATTCAGTTGTCATTTGTTGGTGGTGTGGTGAAGTCTGGCCCAATCCAACCCTTGTTCATCTTGATCAGAGTCAGCCTGTCAGCATTTTCAGTTGACAGGCGGGTGCGTTTATCAGTAATGATTCCACCTGCGGCACTGAAAACACGCTCTGACAATACACTGGCGGCAGGGCAGGCCAGGACTTCCAAGGCGTAGAGAGCCAATTCATGCCACGTGTCCAGATTGGAGACCCAATAATTGAAAGGCACAGAGGAATCTCGCAGTACAGTTGTTCGATCTGCAAGGTACTCCTTCAGCATCTGGCCAAACTTAGCATTTCTTGTGGCACTACCCCGCGTCTCAGGGGCTGTGGTACGTGAGGGGCTGAGAAAACTGTCCCACATCGTAAAGAGTGTTCCCCTACCTCTGGCGGATTGGACTTGTACCCCTCTCGGCCGTACGCCTTGGTTCTCCACCGATTCCTGACCTATGCCGCTAGCGTTTTGTGAGGGGAATGATTTGCCTACTTCCGTGACTATGGCCTTCTGGAACTGCTGCATTTTGGCTGACCTCTCCGCATCAGGAATGAGAGACATAAAGTTCTCCTTGTAGCGTGGGTCTAACAGCGTTGCCAACCAGTACTGATTGTCGGCCAAGATGTTCTGAACGCGAGGGTCACGAGCCAGGCAGCTTACCATAACATCAGCCATGTGCGCCAGACTCTTAACAGCCATCACTTCAGTATCCAGACCAACACGATGACTGAACATGCTGTCCTCCTCCTCCTCCGCCTCATCTCCCCTGTCTTCTGGCCAGCCACGCTGAATCGAGGGTATGACTGGTGTGCATGTCATATCCTCAATTTGGCCAGAGAGTTGCTCCATGTCTTCATCCTCCTCCTCCTCGTCATAGTCCTTGACTGCACGTTGTGATGAGATGAGGCTGGGCTGTGTGTTTTCACCCACACCCACTACTGTTTCTTGCTCCAAGTCATCGCGCTCGGCCTGCAATGCATCCTCTTTGTTTTTCAGCACAGACCGTTTTAGAAGGCAGAGTAGTGGTATGGTGATGCTAATAATGGCGTCATCGCCGCTCACCATCTTGGTGGAGTCCTCAAAGTTTTGGAGGACGGTACATAGGTCCGACATCCATCTCCACTCCTCAGGTGTTATGTGGGGAGTTTGACCCATTTCCCGACGGCTTAGGTGATGCAGGTAGTCCACAACTGCACTCTTCTGCTCACATATCCTGACCAACATGTGCAGAGTTGAATTCCAACGCGTGGGGACATCACACACCAGTCTGTGGGCCGGAAGACGCAAACGGCGCTGAAAGCCGGCAAGGCCGGCTGAAGCAGCAGGAGACTTGCAAAAATGTGCAGACAGACGGCGAACTTTTACCAGCAGTTCAGACAGCTCTGGGTATGACTTTACAAACCTCTGAACCACCAGGTTGAGCACATGGGCCACGTCAGCTGGCCTCACCTCAAAGCTGCCACCAGGTTCCGGCCATTGTCACACACGACCTTTCCTGGCTTTAGGTTCAGAGGTGTGAGCCAATGATCTGCCTGCTGTTTCAGAGCTGTCCACACCTCTTCTGCATTGTGGGGTTTGTCACCTATGCAGACTAGCTTCAGCACAGCCTGTTGCTGCTTTGCAGAGGCAGTGCTGCAGTGCTTCCAGCTTGGGACTGGTGTGGAGGGTACAGTGGATGAGGATGCACAGGAGGAGGAGGCTGAGGAGCATGACATTCCGGAGCTGTAGAGTGTCGGTGAAACCCTGACAGAGGTAGGGCCTGCAATCCTTGGTGTGGGAAGGACGTGCTCCGTCCCTCGCTCAGACTGGGTCCCAGCCTCCACAATATTAATCCAGTGTGCCGTCAAGGAGATGTAGCGGCCTTGCCCACAAGCACTTGTCCACGTGTCTGTGGTTAGGTGGACTTTGGCTGAAACAGCGTTGTTCAGGGCACGTGTGATGCTGTTGGACATGTGGTTATGCAATGCGGGGATGGCACATCTGGAGAAATAGTGGCAGCTGGGGACTGAGTAACGTGGGACAGCAGCCGCCATGAGGTCGCGGAATGCTTCCGTCTCCACCAGCCGGAAAGGCAACATTTCTAGCGCTATGAGTCGCGAAATGTGTTAATTCAGGACTGTGGCATGTGGGGCGTGGGCAGCGTATTTGCGCCTGCGTTCAAATGTTTGCTGAATGGATAATTGAACGCTGCGCTGGGACAAGGATGTGCTTGATGCTGGTGTTATTTGTGCGTGGGCAACTTCAGGTGCAGGGCCGGAGGCTTGTTCGCGGCCAGCATGGACTGGTGATTGGCTCGCATGCACATCACGCGAAGACGTAGCAGTGACATCAGCAAGCACCGCTCCTCGACTCTGTTGTACCTCCCACAAAGTCGGGTGCTTGGCTGACATGTGCCTGATCATGCTGGTGGTAGTCAGGCTGCTAGTTTTCGTACCCCTGCTGATACTGGCATGGCAGGTGTTGCAAATGGCCTTTTTAGAGTCTTCTGGAGCCAACTTAAAAAACTCCTAGACTCTGGAAGACCGAACATTTGCACAGGCACCTTGAGTCGTGTTGGTGTTCCGGGGAACGGTTGGCTGACTACTGCCTGCGGACACGACCCTGCTTCATACTGCCTGTTGGGATGCTACGCCTTCCTCCCCCTGTGCACTGCTGGCCTCGCTCTGCATATCCTCCTGCCATGTTGGGTCAGCTACTGGATTATCCACCACGTCATCTTCCTCTTCCGCACCTTGATCCTCCTCCTGACTTCCTGGCAATCGTGTCTCATCATCGTCCACCCTTGTTGAGACACGTTGCCAACGTTCCGTTCGTGAGAACGTGGCTGCTCAAATATTTGGGCATCTGTACATACCATCTCCTCATCACCCACTTCAAGAGGAGCTGGCGACAGGCCAGATTCTGCGAATGGATACGTGAACAGCTCTTTCGTGTGTCCTTGTGTGGGATCAGTAATGTCCGTGGACGTGTACTCGTCCTGGTGGTAGGAAGGAGGATCAGGTTGGGAAATGTGCGGTGCAGTATCACGGCTACTGACACTTGACCGTGTGGAAGAAAGGGTGTTTGTGGAGGTGCCCATCTGACTTGAAGCATTATCTGCTATCCAAGTAACAACCTGTTGACACTGGTCTTGGTTCAAGAGCGGTGTACTGCTGCGGGCCCCAAGAATTTGGGACAGGACGTGCGAGCGAAGAGATGTGCCCCTTTGTTGTTGCGAAATTAGTGCTTGCACACGACCTCGGCCTCTGCCTGCACCACCATCACGTCCACTTCCTTGTTCCATGTCAACGCCCTTGCCAACGCCCTTGCGCATTTTGCCTGTATACAGCGACAACTGTCTGGTGACTGTTGAGGTCACAGGAGATTAGGATTTTAGTCCCTAACCTGTATCAAGGTAGTAAGTACACCAGTCTGGTGACTATAATAGTCACAGGAGAGTAGGATTTTAGTCCCTAACCTGTATCAAGGTAGTAAGTACACCAGTCTGGTGACTGTAATGGTCACAGGAGAGTAGGATTTTAGTCCCTAAACTGTATCAAGGTAGTAAGTACACCAGTCTGGTGACTGTAATGGTCACAGGAGATTAGGATTTTAGTCCCTAACCTGTATCAAGGTAGTAATTACAACAGTCTGGTGACTGTAATGGTCACAGGAGATTAGGATTTTAGTCCCTAACCTGTATCAAGGTAGTAAGTACACCAGTCTGGTGACTGTAATGGTCACAGGAGAGTAGGATTTTAGTCCCTAACCTGTATCAAGGTAGTAAGTACACCAGTCTGGTGACTGTAATGGTCACAGGAGATTAGGATTTTAGTCCCTAACCTGTATCAAGGTAGTAATTACAACAGTCTGGTGACTGTAATGGTCACAGGAGATTAGGATTTTAGTCCCTAACCTGTATCAAGGTAGTAAGTACACCAGTTTGGTGACTGTAATGGTCACAGGAGATTAGGATTTTAGTCCCTAACCTGTATTAAGGTAGTAAGTACACCAGTCTGGTGACTGTAATGGTCACAGGAGATTAGGATTTTAGTCCCTAACCTGTATCAAGGTAGTAAGTACACCAGTCTGGTGAATGTAATGGTCACAGGAGATTAGGATTTTAGTCCCTAACCTGTATCAAGGTAGTAAGTACACCAGTCTGGTGACTGTAATGGTCACAGGAGAGTAGGATTTTAGTCCCTAACCTGTATCAAGGTAGTAAGTACACCAGTCTGATGACTGTAATAGTCACAGGAGAGTAGGATTTTAGTCCCTAACCTGTATTAAGGTAGTAAGTACACCAGTCTGGTGGCTGTAATAGTCACAGAAGAGTAGCATTTTAGTCCTTAACCTGTATCAAGGTAGTAAGTACACCAGTCTGGTGACTGTAATGGTCACAGGAGATTAGGATTTTAGTCCCTAACCTGTATCAAGGTAGTAAGTACACCAGTCTGGTGACTGTAATAGTCACAGGAGAGTAGGATTTTAGTCCCTAACCTGTATCAAGCTAGTAAGTACACCAGTCTGGTGACTGTAATGGTCACAGGAGAGTAGGATTTTAGTCCCTAACCTGTATCAAGGTAGTAAGTACACCAGTCTGGTGACTGTAATAGTCACAGGAGAGTAGGATTTTAGTCCCTAACCTGTATTAAGGTAGTAAGTACACCAGTCTGGTGACTGTAATGGTCACAGGTAGGGATGGGCGAATCTACTCGCTAGGACTCGTTACTCGGCGAGTAGTAAGGGACTCGCAGGACTCGGTACTCTGCGATTTTCCCAGCGTTTACTCACACGAGTCCAATGCAAATCAATAGCAAACGCTGACAAAACTAGGATTGCCATTGTTTGCATTAGACTCGGCTACTGTGCCAGTGATAGCAGGGAAACTCGCAAATAACTACTGTTACACTGTGAGCGGAGTCCAGCTGTCTTCTCTGTGCAGCTCCAGGGTCCTAGAGCCCGCCTGCTCACAGAGATGATGTAGCAGAGCTGAGATTGTTTTCAGTCTGCTCATTCCCTGTGCATAGACATCTATATCTATGCACAGGGGATGTAGCAGAGAGGACATCGCGTTTTGGACTACGTCGGACGGAAGAGGATTTTTTTAATTAAAGATGGAGTCCCTAATGGCTTTTTTTTTTATTTCAAATAAAAAATTTTCTCTGTGTTGTGTTTTTTTAACCCTTTATTGGAGATTCTTAGTGGCTGGGTCAAACGTGGCCTGACATTAAGAATCTCGGGCTTAATACCAGCTTGTATAACAAAGCTGGTATTAACCCCTTTATTACCCAGCGTGCCATCGCCACCAGGGCCGCTGGAAGAGCGGGGTTCAGCGCCAGAGGATGGCGCTTTAATGAACGCGCCATCTTCTGGGGCGGCTGCGGGCTTCAATTTGCAGCGGGGGGTGCCCAGAAAGCTTAGGCATCCCTGCGCTGCGGATTCCAGCCCCCAGCTGCTTAGCTGTACCTGGCTAGACATAGAAATTGCGCGGAGCCCCACACATTTTTTTTTTATTATTTCATGAATTTCAGAGTCAGAGTCTCAGAGTCAGAGTCTCAGAGTCAGAGTCTCAGAGTCTAAGAGTCTTAGAGTCAGAGTCTCAGAGTCAGAGTCTCAGAGTCAGAGTCAGACTCAGAGTCTCAGAGTCTCAGAGTCAGAGTCTCAGAGTCAGAGTCTCAGAGTCTCAGAGTCTCAGAGTCAGAGTCTCAGAGTCAGAGTCTCAGAGTCAGACTCAGAGTCTCAGAGTCTCAGAGTCAGAGTCAGAGTCTCAGAGTCAGAGTCTCAGAGTCAGAGTCAAAGTCTCAGAGTCAGAGTCTCAGAGTCAGAGTCTCAGAGTCAGAGTCTCAGAGTCAGAGTCAGAGTCTCAGAGTCAGAGTCAGAATCTCAGAATTTCATGAAATAATTTAAAAAAAATGCGTGGGGCTCCGCGCAATTTCTATGTCTAGCCAGGTACAGCTAAGCAGCTGGGGGCTGGAATCCGCAGCGCAGGGATGCCCAAGCTTTCTGGGCACTTCCGGCTGCAAATTGCAGCCCGCAGCCGCCCCAGAAGATGGCGCGTTCATTGAAGCGCCATCCTCTGGCTCTGAACCCCGCTCTTCCAGCGGCCCTGGTGGCGGTGGCACGCTGGGTAATAGAGGTTAGGGCCAGCTTTGTATTATCAGCTGGCCCTAAGCCCAAAATTTATGGCGGTCACGCCAATATTAGACATGACCGCCATGAATTTCTATTAAATTGTTTTAAAAAAAACACAACACAGAGAAAAATTTTTATTAGAAAAAAAAAAAAAGCCATTAGGGACTCCATCTTTAATTAAAAAAAATCCTCTTCCGTCCGACGCAGTCCAAAACGCGATGTCCTCTCTGCTACATCCCCTGTGCATAGATATAGATGTCTATGCACAGGGAATGAGCAGACTGAGAACAATCTCAGCTCTGCTACATCATCTCTGTGCACAGACATTCATGTCTGTACACAGGGAATGAGCAGACTGAGAACAATCTCAGCTCTGCTACATCAGGCAGCAGGCGGGCTCTAGGACCCTGGAGCTGGGGCAGCCAGCACACAGAGCAGACAGGACTCTTATCTGTGCGAGTTTCCCAGCGATTACTTACAAAGTAAACGAGTCCAATGCAAATAAATGGCAAAACTAGGATTGCTTCAGGCTGAAGCTTCCGAGACACATCTGCGATTTGTAAATCTCACACTACTCGCTATTACTCGCTTCCCCATTCATTAACATTGGACTCGCTAGACTTGCAACGAGTAGCGAGTCCTGTGCTCGGACTCGCTAGAGTCAAGCGATTCCGAGTAGTTTAGGATTCGCTCATCACTAGGGATGGGCGAATCTACTCGCTAGGACTCGTTACTCGGCGAGTAGTAAGGGACTCGCAGGACTTGGTACTCTGCGAGTTTCCCAGCGTTTACTCACACGAGTCCAATGCAAATCAATAGCAAACGCTGACAAAACTAGGATTGCCATTGTTTGCATTAGACTCGGCTACTGTGCCAGTGATAGCAGGGAAGCTCGCAAATAACTACTGTTACATTGCGAGCGGAGTCCAGCTGTCTTCTCTGTGCAGCTCCAGGGTCCTAGAGCCCGCCTGCTCACAGAGATGATGTAGCAGAGCTGAGATTGTTCTCAGTCTGCTCATTCCCTGTGCATAGACATCTATATCTATGCACAGGGGATGTAGCAGAGAGGACATCGCGTTTTGGACTACGTCAGACGGAAGAGGATTTTTTTAATTAAGATGGAGTCCCTAATGGCTTTTTTTTTATTTCAAATAAAAAATTTTCTCTGTGTTGTGTTTTTTTAACCCTTTATTGGAGATTCTTAGTGGCTGGGTCAAACGTGGCCTGACATTAAGAATCTCGGGCTTAATACCAGCTTGTATAACAAAGCTGGTATTAACCCCTTTATTACCCAGCGTGCCACCGCCACCAGGGCCTCTGGAAAAGCGGGGTTCAGCGCCAGAGGATGGCGCTTCAATGAACGCGCCATCTTCTGGGGTGGCTGCGGGCTGCAATTTGCAGCGGGGGGTGCCCAGAAAGCTTGGGCATCCCTGCGCTGCGGATTCCAGCCCCCAGCTGCTTAGCTGTACCTGGCTAGACATAGAAATTGCGCGGAGCCCCACGCATTTTTTTTTATTATTTCATGAATTTCAGAGTCAGAGTCTCAGAGTCAGAGTCTCAGAGTCTCAGAGTCTCAGAGTCAGAGTCTCAGAGTCAGACTCAGAGTCTCAGAGTCTCAGAGTCAGAGTCTCAGAGTCAGAGTCTCAGAGTCTCAGAGTCTCAGAGTCAGAGTCTCAGAGTCAGAGTCTCAGAGTCAGAGTCTCAGAGTCAGACTCAGAGTCTCAGAGTCTCAGAGTCTCAGAGTCTCAGAGTCAGAGTCAGAGTCTCAGAGTCAGAGTCTCAGAGTCAGAGTCAGAGTCTCAGAGTCAGAGTCTCAGAGTCAGAGTCAGAGTCTCAGAGTCAGAGTCTCAGAGTCAGAGTCTCAGAGTCAGAGTCAGAGTCTCAGAGTCAGAGTCAGAATCTCAGAATTTCATGAAATAATTTAAAAAAAATGCGTGGGGCTCCGCGCAATTTCTATGTCTAGCCAGGTACAGCTAAGCAGCTGGGGGCTGGAATCCGCGGCGCAGGGATGCCCAAGCTTTCTGGGCACTCCCCGCTGCAAATTGCAGCCCGCAGCCGCCCCAGAAGATGGCGCGTTCATTGAAGCGCCATCCTCTGGCGCTGAACCCCGCTCTTCCAGCGGCCCTGGTGGCGGTGGCACGCTGGGTAATAAAGAGGTTAGGGCCAGCTTTGTATTATCAGCTGGCCCTAAGCCCGAAATTTATGGCGGTCACGCCAATATTAGACATGACCGCCATGAATTTCTATTAAATTGTTTTAAAAAAAACACAACACAGAGAAAATTTTTTATTAGAAATAAAAAAAAAAGCCATTAGGGACTCCATCTTTAATTTAAAAAATCCTCTTCCGTCCGACGCAGTCCAAAACGCGATGTCCTCTCTGCTACATCCCCTGTGCATAGATATAGATGTCTATGCACAGGGAATGAGCAGACTGAGAACAATCTCAGCTCTGCTACATCATCTCTGTGCACAGACATTCATTTCTGTACACAGGGAATGAGCAGACTGAGAACAATCTCAGCTCTGCTACATCAGGCAGCAGGCGGGCTCTAGGACCCTGGAGCTGGGGCAGCCAGCACACAGAGCAGACAGGACTCTTATCTGTGCGAGTTTCCCAGCGATTACTTACAAAGTAAACGAGTCCAATGCAAATAAATGGCAAAACTAGGATTGCTTCAGGCTGAAGCTTCCGAGACACATCTGCGATTTGTAAATCTCACACTACTCGCTATTACTCGTTTCCCCATTCATTAACATTGGACTCGCTAGACTCGCAACGAGTAGCGAGTCCTGTGCTCGGACTCGCTAGAGTCAAGCGATTCCGAGTAATTTAGGATTCGCCCATCACTAGTCACAGGAGATTAGGATTTTAGTCCCTAACCTGTATCAAGGTAGTAAGTACACCAGTCTGGTGACTGTAATGGTCACAGGAGATTAGGATTTTAGTCCCTAACCTGTATCAAGGTAGTAAGTACACCAGTCTGGTGACTGTAATAGTCACAGGAGAGTAGGATTTTAGTCCCTAACCTGTATCAAGGTAGTAAGTACTCCATTCTGGTGAATGTAATGGTCACAGGAGATTAGGATTTTAGTCCCTAACCTGTATCAAGGTACTAAATACACCAGTCTGGTGACTGTAATGGTCACAGGAGATTAGGATTTTAGTCCCTAACCTGGATCAAGGTAGTAAGTTCAACAGTCTGGTGACTGTTATGGTCACAGAAAAGCTTGGATTCCGATCTGTATCACCCTGCCTATATCCTCCTAGATTAGTCCTGAGAAGTACTGTTGTGGTCAGCAGCAGTTTGCAGCCCTGCTCCGGATCTACCTATGAGGGTCGCAAATCTGTCCCTAAGCAGCAGCAGACACTCTCCCTACACTCACTGTCCGGATGCCTGTGTGCAGAGCACAGCACGGCCGGGTCTTATAAAGGCTCGGTCACGCTGTGCAGGCCGGCCAATCACTGCAATGCCACAACTAACAGGGCTGTGGCATTGCAGTGGTCTGCCAGCCAATCCCTGCATGTGGGCTGGCTCTCAAAAGAGCACCAACATGCAGAGATGACGACCACGAGCACAGCATGAGTATCGCGAGATTACTCGGTGCTCGCCGAGTAGCCCGAGTACAGTGATACTCGTGCGAGTACCGAGTAGTGGCGAGCATGCTCGCTCATCACTAATAAACAGAATTCTGTAAATAAAAAAGCTAATGAAAATAACAAAAAGACATTACATCTAGTGAACAACTATAATATATGATGTAGAATAAGCCTTAATGGATTTCTTTTGTCATATATATGATGCATGTAACAAAAGAGTGAAAAACTTATTCATGTAGGAAATGAAAAAACGGTGGATTTTGACCTTACAATAACTTCTGGTAAAAGCATCTGCTTCCGCTTTTAGCTAATGGATATGTTGATTGTTACAACACATAATCCAAACATTTATACCTCCATTTGTGGATGTGTGTTAAATTTTAGATTTCAAAATGTAAAACCAATAAAAAAAAGTGAAATCATGTCAAAATGAACATCAAAGAAAATAAATGGTAATCTAAGCAAAGGAAATGCATCAAAGCTCTAATTTCAGGTAGATAACATAGCAGGAAACAAACAGCACAGGTAGGAAGGAGTTCTGTACAATGTAATAGATTTGCAAAAAAACCACTTAGACATTTTCCTTTATTCAGCTTGTTCAAAACATTGAATATAAATCTTTTAAAAAAGATTTTTTTAGCAATGTTTGCTACTCAATAAAATGTCCAGATTAACCCTCAAAGGTATCCCTTAAAACTACTGAGATTGTAACAGAGGACAGGAAGATGCCTGGCATAATAGCGTGGTAGATTGGTTGACCATGAAATCCACTTTAAATTCCCCGAACAACATGATCACAAGGAATGAGGCCCCTCTTTTCATGTGACAATTGCTCATGCCCAGGTCTATACACACTGACCATCCCCAAACCCAAGCTCTGATTGATATCTCTTTTGATTTTTTGATTGAACATTGATATCACTTAATCCCTTCACAATCTAGGATGCATTGGTACATCCTAGGTCATGTCCATGCTGAGCCTGGAAAGATATGGGGTCAGAACTCAGAACATGCTGCTCCAGTTCTGGAGCAGCTATGGTCTGGTAAATTTAGGTTGTGAAGGGATTCATAATCCTATGTCTTCTCAACTTGATATTACCAGCCTGCAGCTGTCTGCTTTACCTTGGCTGGTTAAAAACATTAGGGGGGACCCCACATAATTTTTTTTAATTATACATTTCTAAATCATTTTTTTTAAAAATAGGCCTGGGGTTCATTCTATTTTTTATAACTAAGATAAATCAGTCAATTGTGGGCAGATGATTAAAAATAGTGTGACGTCATGCCATTTAAAAAAAAAAAAGGGTATGTATACATATGCATAAATTATGTTTAACCAGGCTAAATACAACCTTTAGTGCCACATGAAATGCACTAAAGGGTGCAAGTGTAAAATCCTGCCTATATGCCAGTTCAAATCTCCCTTCTTTATCAATTCTCTTTGAACTGTACTGTGCCAAGCATCACTCCGCTCAGTCTCGCAAGACATGATGTGGCTGGCCAATCACAATAGTGCCCCGAGCCAACATTGCTATGACATTAATATGATTGGTAAGTAATCTCATACATGCTTAGCGGCTGAAAAACAGCTGTGAAACATGTGGGGCGGTGACTTGATCTTTCACTTGAGCATCCACTATAATTGGGTGAGTAATGAGCTTGCACAAGCACCATAATGCTTGATAGAAAATTAAGCAGTGCTAAGCACACTTGGTCATTGATGATGATCGAACCTTTTTTGAAGTTTTGATTCGGTTCGGTTTGCTAAACGGGTATATGTTTGATGAATAGATCGGCGAACAGTTTGTTCTGAAACCCATTGAAATCAATGGGAGGCAAAAACAAGGTCCTTGAAAACACCTTCAAAGGGGCCCAAAAGCTGTCAAACACAGCTAAAATGGTTTCACAGTGTAGCACCGCTGTTTTGGCACAGCCATTAGCTTCCTAGACTATTACCAAGCTCCAGTGCCACTGTGCTTCTGGGCCCAGTCATAAACCTCAGACATGACCATACAAAGATTTATGGCAATCTTAACTCCACACTTGGGTTTATATATGCATATAAATTTTTATTATTAAATTAATCAAATCACACAGATAACACATGCCTGCGATGAAAAAAATACAAGAGAAGTTTTCACTGATTTTTATGTAATTTGGTGTGCTGATTACGAAAATGACCTCCATATTTTTCCATCACGTAAGGATTTTTTGTAAAACCAAGATCGATATTTTTGCTAAAATCCTATTTAACCCTAGAACGCATACCCATAGAAATGTACACATTCACGCACCTGGGGCCTTTTAGGCCTGTTTACAATTATCATGGAATAACTCAAAAAAATACTTTTCAAAGTTTATTGCAAAGTAAGGATGCATTCCCACTAGCGCTGGGGTCCGCGAGGACAGGATTCCGTAATGGATCTGACCTCCTTGTGACCCCTGGTAAGGCTTGCGGACGCATACCTGGGGCCTCGCAGGCCTGCCACGTTACCTGTTTTCTATTTTCTGTAAAATTACTTTAGTTAGATTTTTGAAACTCTAGGTATTCCTCAGGTATATAGTTGTTAGTAATTTCCAGTTGTTCCCATGTTTGTTTTTATGTTATAGGCATTTCGGTATAACAACCTTTTTTCGGGACTACCCCATATTCACGCACCTGGGGCCTTTTAGGCCTGTGTGCAAATAACACGGAATAACTCAAATAAAAATACTTTTCAAAATTTATTTTACAATTGCAAAGTAAGGATGCATTCCCAGTAGCGCTGGGGTCCGCCAGGAGGGGATCCGTAATGGATCTGACCTCCTGGTAACCCCAGCTAAGGCTGGCGCAATCCTGGTAGAAACATCTCTATTGGACATGAATTGGGGAATTCCGACAACTCCTTGAGCAACTCTAATAATGTTATGTGATGGGGTGCATGCAGGAGCCGCAGCAGTACTATTCCAAAATATATTCGTTTTAGATGTTCTATTTGAACGTTCTGCTGGATCCACTACTTCTTCCTCATCATCTGAAGAATCGCTGGACGATGAAGTTGATACATTAGCTGGTGGCATGCACTCTTCATCAGACAAAGAAATTTCACTTTCATCATCACTATCAAAAATGATTGCCTCGATTTCATGGTCAGTCAATCCCCTGGAAGTAGACTGTGCCATTGTAATTTTAGATGTCAGTAAACTAAAAAGAAAAAAAAAAAAGATTACAATCAGGCTTGTGCACTGTAAACAGTATGTGATAAGACTCTTTGGTAGGGTCCCAGCACACCAAGCGATATAAAGCAGGTAAAGTGCAGCCCCCCTCCTCTTACCTCCAACAGATCACTTTCTTGTAGTGCAGTAGAAGCCTCAGGTTTTGGAGCTCAGAAAGTTTCTATTTCCAGACAAAAGAAAGCAGACTTCTTCCTCCAAAGTCTCTCCAGCAATTAGGACAAAAAGACCTGAAATGAGGTCAGAGACACATGACTTTGTGAGGGAGCCTCCCTTCCAAGATCACATGACCATGTTGTCATGCAGAATCCACACTCTTCCCAGCAATAGCAGAGTCGTAAAAGTTCTTCCCCAGCAACAATACAGACAAAAAGACTGAGTATCATATGTAATAATGAGAAGGAAAAATAGTATGGAAGTGAGCGCTAGAAAAGACCAAGGAACTGAAAATTAAGAGAATTACCTCTAGGTTTATTAAAAAGTGGGTATAGCGAGCCCTCAGCCACAACGCGTTTCGACAAACGTCTTTCTCAAGTGGATGTTTGGCTCAAAGTGACCATTCCTTATATATCAACATCTTACTCCTCTGTCCTGGAGGGTGTGATTATCCCATCAAAAACACCTCCCATCAATTATCGTCAGTGGAGTATTATAAATGAATAACACAATTATATAAAAGATAAATAATACAAAATTATACATAAAATCACAAGATAAAAACAACTAAAAACAAATAAAATCAATAAAACTTTTTTTGTGAAAAGTAAAATGAAGGCTTCAGCTAAAAATTCTCCAATTATATAACATTCTCTATTGTGAGATTTAAACCCTCTGGGAATAATGTGCCAAGCTTAAAAATCCAATACGCTTCCTTTTTATTTAATTTATTCAGTCTGCCTTCTGCAGATTCATCAACCTGATCTATTATGACCAGTTTCAGACTGGAAGGATCTTTATCATGGAATTCCGTATAGTGTTTAGACACACTGTGTTTCATGAAACCATTTTTAATATTAGATCGATGTTTGTTCAATCTACTCTGCATATTTTGAATAGTTCTACCAACGTACTGGTGTTTGCACGGGCATTCCAGCAAGTAAACTACGAACTTGGATCTGCAGTCTAATTTCTGTTTTATAGGGAAAGATTCATTTGTAATATTAGAAGTAAAATATCTAGAAGTATGTTTAATGGCAGAACAGCATTTACACCTACATGAGTTACATTTGAAACATCCTATATCAATTTCCCCAAAATCTGCACTCTGATATTTTGCATACTGATTAATTACACACTGATTTTTTGCACGCTGATTTTTTGCACGCTGATTTTTTGCACGCTGATTTTTGTGTGGATCTAAGTTCTTAATTCTACTAGGTGCTAACAAAGATTGCAGATTTTTAGACCTTCTAAATATGATTCTAGGATCTTTTGGGAGCAATTTGGAAATCATGGGGTCTCCCAATAAAATAAACCAGTTTTTTCTCATTAATGTATATATGCTTCTATAAGATTGGTTATAAGTGGTGACAAGATTACAATCCCATTTTCCGTTTATATTTTTCTTCTTTCCATTCTTTATGTTTTTATTTATTTTCATATCTGTCTGATCTGTCTTATTCTGTTGATGTTTCATGGATTTTTTATAAGCATCCCAAAGCAACGTTTTAGGATATCCTTTTTCTTTAAATCTATTTCTTAATACCATGGCTTCTTTCTTAAAATCGTCTTCGAAAGTGCAGTTCTTTCTAATTCTTAGATATTGGCCATAGGGGATATTCCTAATCCAGGTGGATAAGTGGCTGCTATCAAAACGCAGGTAACTGTTCACATCCACATCTTTAAAAAATGTGGACGTGCTCAGTCGTCCTTCACTATCAATATTCATATTAAGGTCTAAAAATTGTACTGATGTAGTAGAATTAGCTGTGCTGCCTGCTGCATATCCCTCACCTGATGAACTTAGCAAGATTCCTATCACAGACTACAACATTGGATCCTTGAATTGTTGGACCGCTCATTACTCCGGATAGAACTTTTAGCTTTGGACAGTACTTATAATTGTATATTCCTCGTGGTATTTTGGTTAATAATTTGTGGTTGTTATTGCTTGCTATAATTGATTGCCATTGTTGGTTCTCATAGGACATGGATTTTTATATTAACAATAGAGAATCTTATAGGGAAAATAAGATCTTAGTAGCCCTTGGTGATAATATTCCCTTAGAAACCGCTGTTAGTGGGATCACCAGAAATAAACTAGGAGAAGAAGATAGAAAGCAACTAATGGTAATCATGAATAATTATGAAAACAAATGCAAAATAGAGATTACGAATCAAATTGATGCAATGTTTTTAAAAAAGTATATAGCTGAAAAAATAATACCAAAGGGATTAAAAATTCCACAGAAATCCACCTACCCTAATGATATTAATTATACCAACACCTGGAATGAGTATATAAATAATTGCTCTGTGGGAATGATGCAGATTCTTCTAAAAAAACGTCTGACATTAGCTGAACAAGCACTACAGGAAATGATTACGATGTGCTCTAGTATTGATCTGTACTCTCAAAGTCAGGAGTTTTTTTAATCCAATATGAAATTAAGAATTAGATTAAATAAATTAGAAGAAGACATTATAAAAAGAAAAGTGAATACATTTCTCCGTGATAAAAATTTGATAGGTACAAATAACAGTGAACCAATGGAAATTAATCCACCCATAGAAACAGGGTCTAATATGGGTATTAAGACCACTATAAATCAGAAAGGTGATCAAAATATACCAGAAAAGGATTTGGATGAGATTAAAGATCTAGACAAGAGAGTAGATAATAATCAGGATAGAAAGATAAATAATAATAACAGGAACAAAAAAATCAATGAAGAGAAAAAGGCTGAAAAGGATAGTGAGTTAGAACAGGTATTAAAAACGGAAAAACAGAGAATTTTTTATGAACAACATAAAAAAACTCTAATGAATAGGGGTAAAACTGATGATGATAGTAATATTAACATTAATAATGGGAAAATAGAGAGTATAAAGGAAACAGCGGAACTGGCTGGACTAAATGAAATTCAAGTTCCCAATGATAAAATTAAGAGTAAAATTAATGGTAAAAAGAAGAAAAATAAAACTATAATTAAGACGTCAAATAATGATACTATAAACACCCCTGCTATAGTTTCAGTAGAAACCCCCTTAATAGAGTTATTTGACAATGAAAATAATACCGATCATTTATTAAGCCAGAATGAATACGGCAGGACCGAAAACGACGTGATCACTGACATTTTGGGAAACACTTCGTTTGACTTCTTCTCTCTGCACCCTACTTCACAACAAATTAATACACAAAATTGCACTAATATCTTGGATGACACCTTATACCATATACTTCCCACCACTCCGATAACACTAAAAAATTTGGAAGATAAAATATTGAATTCTTCACTAGGGGGGACTGTAAACACGGTAGTTTTAAATAGTAACACTATGATGGAACAAACTGAAATAAATGTAGAGACACAAGACACATCTAGTAATGTAGAGATCAGTAACACTAAAAATGATAAAAATATGAAAATCACTCAATTTTTTCGGCCGGCCACTGGTCGCAAAGTAAAAAGAAAAAGAGGATTAGAGGACAGAGAGGAAGGGGACCCCTCTCTTGCCCGCATGTCTCCAGAATCAGAAAATATAAGGAAAAAGAAAACGAAACTAGATTAAACATCGATGGGATAAGCCCAGATAATTCAGGTATTTTTAATATTTCAGGTACAATTTTGACAGAGAATGAAATCAAACTATTAAAAAGAGGTCTTTCTTTTTGCCCAAAATCCAAATTAGACCCTTTTACCCTGTTTATGGATTTTAATGAATTTATCAGAAAATTAACAATAATGAGACACTTTTCAATAGAAGAAATGAAAAGTGGTAAAAGAGAAGAACACAAATTAAATCAAAATGAAAACCTAATCAAACACGGAAATGGAATAACAACAACACCAACAGTTGATCCATCTGAGAAAGATCAAAAAACATTTTTTCATGTTAATCCAAAATATAAAAGTAATTTTTTCCCCATACATAAAAAAGGTCCACATATAGAAACTTTCCAACAACTTACACTACAGGCCATTAGACGTATGCATGATACGAAACAGAAGGATAATATTAGTAAAGGTGAAAGATTAGCCATAAAAACACTTAAAGAAAATAAAAATATAATTGTAAAAAAAGCCGATAAAGGCGGTGGAATTGTAATAATGGATGCAGATTGGTATATCAATAAAAGTAAAATAATACTGGAGGATGTTGAATATTATGAAAAACTTGAAACAGACCCCTCAATAGAGATTTTTGAAAAATATACGACATTAATTAAAAAAGCCTGGGAATTAGGTATTTTGAACAAAAAAGAATATAGATTTCTCAATATCACTATTTATAAAACCCCACATTTTTATTTTTTACCAAAAATTCATAAAAATATTTCTGATCCTCCTGGACGCCCTATTATTTCAGGCATAAATTCCATCACCAGTAATTTGTCACACTATTTAGATCTTTTTTTACAGAGTTTTAATGTCAAATTGATTTCTTATTTGAAAAATTCTTCGCAACTAATCGATATTCTGAAAAAAAGTCCTCCTATTCCCGGTGCTATTTTAATCACGTTGGACGTTAATGCACTGTACTCTAATATACCGCACAACCTAGGAATTGGTGTTATAGAGCATTTTTTTGTCCACCGATCCAGAAATACCTGAACTCCAAAAAGACTTTTTGATATGGGGTATCGGTTTTATTTTGAATAATAATATATTCACGTTTCAGGAAGATGTATACAGACAGTTGAGGGGCTGCGCGATGGGCACGAGATTCGCCCCCAGTTACGCTGGGCTCTATATGGGGGCTTTTGAGTCTCGGCTCATCGTGCAGTCCCCTTTAGGTAGAAAACATATACACCTATATAAACGTTATATTGACGATTTAGTAATAGTGTGGACAGGCACATTAGATGAGGCTAATATGTTCTTGGAGTTTATTAATAACAATAGCTGGGGCCTGAAATTCACTATGAATCATTCTACTACATCAGTACAATTTTTAGACCTTAATATAAATATTGATAGTGAAGGACGACTGAGCACGTCCACATTTTTTAAAGATGTGGATGTGAACAGTTACCTGCGTTTTGATAGCAGCCACTTATCCACCTGGATTAGGAATATCCCCTATGGCCAATATCTAAGAATTAGAAAGAACTGCACTTTCGAAGACGATTTTAAGAAAGAAGCCATGGTATTAAGAAATAGATTTAAAGAAAAAGGATATCCTAAAACGTTGCTTTGGGATGCTTATAAAAAATCCATGAAACATCAACAGAATAAGACAGATCAGACAGATATGAAAATAAATAAAAACATAAAGAATGGAAAGAAGAAAAATATAAACGGAAAATGGGATTGTAATCTTGTCACCACTTATAACCAATCTTATAGAAGCATATATACATTAATGAGAAAAAACTGGTTTATTTTATTGGGAGACCCCATGATTTCCAAATTGCTCCCAAAAGATCCTAGAATCATATTTAGAAGGTCTAAAAATCTGCAATCTTTGTTAGCACCTAGTAGAATTAAGAACTTAGATCCACACAAAAATCAGCGTGCAAAAAATCAGCGTGCAAAAAATCAGCGTGCAAAAAATCAGTGTGTAATTAATCAGTATGCAAAATATCAGAGTGCAGATTTTGGGGAAATTGATATAGGATGTTTCAAATGTAACTCATGTAGGTGTAAATGCTGTTCTGCCATTAAACATACTTCTAGATATTTTACTTCTAATATTACAAATGAATCTTTCCCTATAAAACAGAAATTAGACTGCAGATCCAAGTTCGTAGTTTACTTGCTGGAATGCCCGTGCAAACACCAGTACGTTGGTAGAACTATTCAAAATATGCAGAGTAGATTGAACAAACATCGATCTAATATTAAAAATGGTTTCATGAAACACAGTGTGTCTAAACACTATACGGAATTCCATGATAAAGATCCTTCCAGTCTGAAACTGGTCATAATAGATCAGGTTGATGAATCTGCAGAAGGCAGACTGAATAAATTAAATAAAAAGGAAGCGTATTGGATTTTTAAGCTTGGCACATTATTCCCAGAGGGTTTAAATCTCACAATAGAGAATGTTATATAATTGGAGAATTTTTAGCTGAAGCCTTCATTTTACTTTTCACAAAAAAAGTTTTATTGATTTTATTTGTTTTTAGTTGTTTTTATCTTGTGATTTTATGTATAATTTTGTATTATTTATCTTTTATATAATTGTGTTATTCATTTATAATACTCCACTGACGATAATTGATGGGAGGTGTTTTTGATGGGATAATCACACCCTCCAGGACAGAGGAGTAAGATGTTGATATATAAGGAATGGTCACTTTGAGCCAAACATCCACTTGAGAAAGACGTTTGTCGAAACGCGTTGTGGCTGAGGGCTCGCTATACCCACTTTTTAATAAACCTAGAGGTAATTCTCTTAATTTTCAGTTCCTTGGTCTTTTCTAGCGCTCACTTCCATACTATTTTTCCTTCTCATTATTACCCTCCTCCCTTCGGGGTGTGGTATGAGAGCTGCTGGAGGAGAGACCTTGCTGAACATGCAATAGAGCTGCCTCCCTTGGGATTAAGTGTCCAGGCCCGGTAGACACGGTCGCCCTGACCTCAGAGCCTTATCACACGGAACCAAGTGGAAGGCCGCCTCAAGAACAACTGACCGAATTTACACTCATCTTGTATTCCATTCCCTGTTGTGCGGTGCACAACAGTGCCAGGTGAGTGTATCCCTGATTAACCCTTATTCTATGTGTGGGATCAGCGTTGCGCAACCTTTTGTTTTTCCTTTGAGTATCATATGTAAACCTAGTACAGGCCTAAAAGGCCCCAGGTGCGTGAATATGGGGTAGTCCCAAAAAAAGGTTGTTATACCGAAATGTCTGTAACATAAAAATATATGAATAACTGGAAATTACTAACAACTATATACCTGAGGATGACCTAGATTTTCAAAATTCAAACTAAAGTACTTTTACAGAAAATAGAAAACAAGTAACCTGGCAGGCCTGCGAGGCCCTAGGTATGCGTTCTAGGGTTAAAAAGGAATTCTGTCAAACAATTGTACATGTAATATCTGGCAACAGTGGTTTTTATCCATTTAAATGTCTGTATAAATATACAGAGCACCCCCCCTGCTGGCACACGGCCAACCATCAGTATACAGGGGCCCCCTGCTGGCACACGGCCCCCCCTTCGGTACACAGAGGCCCCCTGTCTCCGCATTGATCTCACCCTCCGATGTCCGCAGGCACCCGGGGTCCTCCGTCCACTCTCCTCGCTGTCTGCCGGTGGGTTCTACATGTGACCGCCGAGCGCAGAGATGACGTCATCCCTGCTGCTCCGCTCTCAGCAAACCCAGCATACAGAGCTGCTACAGTCCTTCGGTGGTCGATGGTATTGCGGCAATGATGTTATAGTCCTCCGCAGGCAGGACTGGACCGCCGGGGCAAAGATTCTGTAAGGAAACAGTCAATGCGAGAAAAGATGCAGCAGACTCGATACGTCACTTCAACGGGTACTTTACTGAAAAAACATTTCATAGTCATCACAGTTATTCAGTGCAGTAAGTTGTTGCTTGACAAATGGCTATGGGTGCTGCAAGTAGATTTTATGGTTGATAGATGGATCCCTCACTGTGTGCCGTTCCTGTTCCTTTCTTTCCTTGCCTCCCAGTGGCTGTGAAGTCTGACTTCATGAAGACTAATCTGACCTCCTGCTGATCCTCGTCTTCCTCTCCCTTGCACCCGTCGGGAGAACCTCCTGAGCGACCACCGCGAGAGCCTACCGCGGGTCTGATTCCCCCCTTAGTGGGTCTTTTTGGGAGTCGGGGCTGTATCTGGAGACTTCCCTGGTCATCGGGTTTCTGCGAGCTTTGTAGGTTCTCACAGTCCCAGTACCCGGTTTCCTCTCGTGGGGCAAACTCTCTGGTTTCTGTGCATCCCACATTGAATGAACTCTCGCCTCGAGCTTCTTCTTCTTTCCTTCCTTCTGGGATTTCTCTGCTTGTCCTGGGCCCCTCAGCTGAGGAGACCCTCCTTGCTCCCCGAGTCCTCGACTAGACTCCTACCAACTACTCTAGTGCCCCCTGGAGGTGACTCTATCCCTCCCGGGTCCCTCCCGGGTCCCTCCCACCTGCTGACTAGTGTGGGGTGTTAGTTCTAGGGTTCCACCTACTGGCCATAACTTCCACTTGCAGTGGGGCGACTACACCGCTTTTATGGGTGTAGTATCCCTTTTGTGGCACCTACATAGTGGGGTGCCACATATGCATACCGCACCATACTGCCCAGCACCTCAACGTTTCGCTCACCGCCTTGTCATGAGGTGCTAGGACAGTGTAGTGATCACCCTTTTATGTTAGTGTTCATTACCTGAGCCCTCTGCAGCTGTCTAATGGCGCACGCATGTCTGTGCCTACCCGCATCCTCCTGCCCCTCGGCGCCCTGGAAGTGACTACCGCGCATACGCTGCACGGCACATTCAATTTTGTTGGTGACAATAAACCTCAGACATGTTGACTGCTTACTCCACTTGATTGATTAAAGTTATACTTAGCACTGCCCACCCTCTCTCCAGGCATTTGTGATTGGTTGCTAGTATGGCAGATTACTGTAAACATAAATGACTCGCCCTCAGGGCCGTGAGGTACTCAGAAACTGGCTGGTTCAGTCTCTGGGGACGCATAGGGGCTTATTTTAGGGATAATGGATCATGACGTGGTTTGCGGCTATAGGTAGCTGCCGCTGCTGCAGAACCTCTGGGGATGATGGACGGGTAGCTGGGATGGAGTGGCTCCCCATAGGTGGAGCGAGTCCTCAGGGCAGTGGATGTTGTAAGGTCGTTGGGGTGCAGGATGGAGGGTGCAAAATAACAGAAAGACTCATGGTTGTTGATTCCTCATGTCCTTTACTGGTGGTACTGATGCATGGACAGGCAATGTTTCTGGGAGTCCATGCAACCTGGGAGCAACTCGGGGTTCTCCTCATCTGGCAAGTTCTGAGGCCTCTCTGCTGTACTCTTTCTGTGGTTCCCTGCTGCTGCTTAACCTGAGCTGCGGCGCTTTCTCTCTCTCCTGCGTGGTGCTGGTATGGCGGGCAGCTCGAGTCCTTTTCCAGCCCCACTTCTCTGGCAGCAACTCCTGGGCTCTTTACGCTGCTTTACATGCGGGCATTTTGGTGTTGCTGAGGGACTTGGAATCCCCCACTCTTCGGTGTTGGCTGCTGGGACGTTAAGCCCTGCACAGCCTCAGACTCTGGTGTTCGGTTCTATATGCTGGGGTGAGATTGACACTGCTCGACTCCCCAATCTCTCCTCGACTTCCTCACACCCTTGCCTACGGGTCTCTCAAGCTAGGCTTTGGCTTTCCTGGGACGAGGTTAGCACTGCTCCAGTACACAGGATGTCTTCCTCAGTCCTCCTTGGAACTGAACTCACTATCTCTGCCCCAGACCAGAATTTTTAGGGGAGCTGCACTGAACCAGGGTTTTAGAGCTCCCCCTTCAAGCCTGGGCACAGAAAAGTGTTGTGTGCTTTGGTTTGCCCGGTGTGGATAGCCTCTGTTGCTCTCAGGTATGACACTATCCCCCAAGGGATGCAATGATATTGTGGCATCCGGACTCTGGGGTGCCACATTCCCCCTAGTAAAATTCAGTACTCCCGGACTGAGAAAACCATTTTGCAAAACATAGCAAAAACAATTATAAATAACAGTTGCAATTGTACATTCTCAAAATCAAAAATTACAAAAATCAAGAAAATTGAAAAAGCAGTCACTATGACACTTAATTAGGGATGAGCGAGTACCATAATATTCATACTCGCTGTACTCGCAATGAGTAGGTACCGGTACTTGCTACTCGTTGTGAATATAGCGAGTACGAATACTTTCATAGTGTATCTATAGATACACTGCGAAAGTAGAATAAAAGTGAGTAAAAGTTGTTAAAAATAATAAACTTACATACTCACCTGTCCGACGCCGGCACCGGGACCGTCCCAGAAGACCTGCGATCACTGGACCAGGACCTGTGACTACCAGCCAATCAGATGGCGCCACGTCACAACCACGTGATCGCTAGCGGCCACCTGATTGGCCAGATTGCAAGGTCCTAGGTGTACTGTCAGGACCTTGCAATCTGGCCAATCAGGTGGCCGCTAGCGATCACGTGATTGTGACGTGGCGCCATCTGATTGGCCAGATCGCTACCGGCCATCTGATTGGCTGGTAGTCACAGGTCCTTGTCCAGTGATCGGATGTCTTCTGGGACGGTCCCGGTGCAGGCGTCGGACAGGTGAGTATGTAAGTTTATTATTTTTAACAACTTCTACTCACTTTTAGGCTATTTTTGCAGTGTATCTATAGATACACTGCAAAAGTATTAGGACTACTCGCTATTCTCGAGTACACATAAGATACTCGGAGAGTAGCAAGTAGCCGAATAACGCTACTATTCGGCGAGTACCGAATAGTAGTGAGTTTACGCGCTCATTCCTACACTTAGTCCTTTCACAGTTGGCTGATGAAAAAAATATACAAATTGTCTTTACTACAGCCAGTCCTGTAGTCTATTGGTCCATGTTTAATAAAAGTTCAAGAATAAGAAAACTCAAAAGTTCATACACTGTGTCCTGTTGACACGTACAGTTACTTGGTTACGTATTTACATTTTGACATGAAAACAAGGAAAAACATATTTACATTTTAACCTAACTGAACTGCACTAAAAATGTAGTGCTGGGATCTGACCTTTATTACCAAAAGTGGATCTACGCAGTACAGGTATTTCTGATGGTCTGTTCTGATTTCTAGTGTCTCCTACTGGTGTTGTGAGTGCACTATCCACTACTCTACGTGTGGACCAACATAGCACTGGTATACCAGAGAGTCGTCTTAGTCTCACCATGGGACTGACAAATTCACTGTTAGCAGGGGGTTGGTTTTCCAATTCCTATGCAGGTGTGGCATCTGGTACTTCCATTTATTGTTCTTCACGTCTTACTGGTTCAGGTACCACAGATTGGGGAAAAGCCCACATGGGAACCACTATTGCTCCATTAATTAATCTGTTTCTACGTCTTATGAAAGTCTACCAGTACTGTATGGATCATTTCTTCTTTGTTTTCACAGGTAATGATACTTCTGGAACATTTTCTTGGTATGTCAGTTTATCAGGATATACCTTGAGATGGTCTCTGAAAACTGCTGCTGAAGTCTATCCTCCATCTTTACTAACAAGGCACATATTGGTATTGTCAAAATTTGAAGGCATCACAGTGTATGGTATTGCTTCCCATTGGTCATCAAGTTTGTTAGTACATCTTTTTCCCTTGAGGATTTGTTCACCTGGTTTTAGGGGTATTGCAGGAGCATGCTTATTATAGTACTTTTCCTGTCTTTCTCTGGCTTGGGACAAACTTTTTTCTACGCATTCTTGCTCTTTGCAATACTGTTGTTGACGTTCTGTATCCCAATCAGAATCTGGTGAATCTACATCTGGTTTCACTATTCCCATATCCAAATCAATCGTCAATTTACCAGGTTTTGTTCTCATGAGATATACAGGTGCAAAATTGGTGGAACTCACAGGGACATGATTGTATAAGTCCACTAAATCTGCAACTTTTCTGGCCACAGGTTTTTTTCTTTTAATGGCAAAGTTTTCAACAGGTCTATGACTACATGATTTATTTGCAACAGGGGGACAAAAAGTGTCTCATGATCAGCACTGCTGTAAAGAAGAGACCGGACCAGTGGTCTGATGCAACAAAGTTCTTTTATTCCGATGCGTTTTGGAGCCTGCTGTGCTCCTTCCTCAGGGATTACAAATATCATGAGCCCGTATAGCAGTCTGCTTTTTATACATTCAAATAATGCCAAACAATTAGAGACATCATATTGACGTTGGAAAAATGGGTGGATATATATGATGTATGCTGACACATGATCTCTAGAAGATTCCTGATCCGGGTAGAATGCGCTGGGGTGTCAAGCACGCTGACACAAAGATACACACAGAGTTAATCACAGGTGCACTGGACTTGCACTGGTGCGTTGGCCTGGTACTGGTGTACTGGGCTGTACTGGTGCACTGGGCTGGTACTAATGTCCTGGCCTGGTAATGGTGCACTGGACTGGTACTAGTGCTATGGGCTGCTATGGTGCACTTGGCTGGTACAGTGGGCTGGTACTGGTGCACTGGGCTGCTGTAGTGGGCTGGTACTGGTGCAGTGGCCTGGTACTGATGCCATGGGCTGGTGATGGTGCACTGGGTTGATATTGGTGCACTGAGCTGGTACTGGTGCACTCAGCTGGTACACTGAGCTGGTACTGGTGCACTGGGCTGGTAAAGGTGCACTGGCCTGGTGATCGTGCACTGGGCTGGTACTGGTGCACTGGCCTGGTTGATCGTGCACTGGGCTGGTACTGGTGCACTGGGCTGGTTCTGGTGCACTGGGCTGGTACTGGTGCACTGGACTGGTACTGGTGCACTGGGCTGGTACTGGTGCACTGGGCTGGTACTGGTGCACTAGACTGGTACTGATGCACTGGACTGGTACTGCTGCACTGGGCTGGTACTGGAGCCCTGGGCTGGAACTGGTGCACTGGGCTGCTTGTAGTGGGCTGGTTCTGGTGCAGTGGCTGGTACTGATGCCATGGCTGGTGATGGTGCACTGGTTGATATTGGTGCACTGAGCTGGTACTGGTGCACTCAGCTGGTACACTGAGCTGGTACTGGTGCACTGGGCTGGTAAAGGTGCACTGGCCTGGTGATCGTGCACTGGGCTGGTAAAGGTGCACTGGCCTGGTGATCGTGCACTGGGCTGGTACTGGTGCACTGGGCTGGTACTGGTGCACTGGGCTGGTACTGGTGCACTGGACTTGTACTGGTGCACTGGGCTGGTACTGGTGCACTGGGCTGGTACTGGTGCACTAGGACTGGTACTGATGCACTGGACTGGTACTGCTGCACTGGGCTGGTACTGGAGCCCTGGGCTGGAACTGGTGCACTGGGCTGGTACTGTGCACTGGACTGGTACTGGTTCACTGGGCTGGTACTGGTGCACTGAGCTGGTGCACTGAGCTGGTATTGGTGCACTGGGCTGGTACAGGTGCACTGGACTTTTACTGGTGCCTTGGCCTGGCACTGGTGTACTGGGCTGCTACTGGTGCACTGGGCTGGTACTAATGCTCTGGCCTGGTACTGGTGCACTGGGCTGGTACTGGTGCTGTGGGCTGGTACTGGTGCACTTGGCTGGTACAGTGGGCTGGTACTGGTGCACTGGGCTGCGTAGTGGGCTGATACTGGTGCAGTGGCCTGGTACTTATGCCCTGGGCTAGTATTGGGGCACTGAGCTGGTACTGGTGCACTCAGCTGGTGCACTGGGCTGGTACTGGTGCACTGGGCTGGTACAGGTGCACTGGCCTGGTACTGATGCCTGGCCTGGTGATGGTGCACTGGACTGGTAATGGTGCACTGGCTGGTACTGGTGCACTGGGCTGGTACATTGGGCTGGTACTGGTGTACTGGGCTGGTACTGGTGAACTGGTCTGCTACTTGAGCCCTGGCTAGTGCTGGTGCACTGGGATGGTACTGGTGCCTGGGCTGGTACACGTGCACTGGCCTAGTACTGTTTCACTGGGCTGGTACTGGTGCACTGAGCTCATGCACTGGGGTAGTATTGGTGCACTAGGCTGGTACTGGTGCACTGAACTGGTACTGGTGCACTGAACTGGTATGGTGTCCTGGCCTATTACTGGTGCACTGGGCTGGTATTGGTGCACTGGGCTGGTACAGATGCACTGGACTTGTACTGGTGTGCTGGGCTGCTATGGTGCACTGGGCTGGTATAGTGCCCTGACTGGTACTGATGCACTGGGCTGGTACTGGTGCACTGGCCTAGTACTGATGCCCTGGACTGGTGATGTGCACTGAGCAGGTACTGGTGCGCTAGGCTGTTGTAGTCAGCTGGTACTGGTGCAGTGGCCTGGTACCGATGCCCTGGGCTGGTGATGGGGCACTGGGCTGGTACTGGTGCACTGGACTGGTACTGGTGCATTGGTCTGATACTGTTGCACTGAGCTGGTACACTGGGTTGGTACTGGTGCACTGGGCAGGTACTGGTGCTCTAGATTGGTGCACTGGACTCGTGCACTGGACTGGTGTCAGTGCTCTGGACTGGTGATAGTGCTCTGGACTGGTGATGGTGCTCTGGACTGGTGATGTGTTCTGGCTGGTGATGGAGCTCTGGGCTGATACTGGTGCTCTGGACTAGTGATGGTGCTCTGGGCAGGTGATGGTACACTGGCTGGTGATGGTGCACTTGGCTTGTGATGGTGCACTGAGCTGGCTCAGGATTATATAAATTGGAAAATTGTGAGTAAATGTGGAGAAGTTGTTAAAAAAAATACTCTCCTATTCAAGTCCCCATTGCTCCAGCATCACCAGGCTGCAGTATGCTATACCGAGGATAATAGAGGCCACAAAGTGCTATTTGGAGGATGATATAGGGAGACTAACAGAGGCCGCAGTATGCTATATGGAAAATAATTGAGGCTGCAGTATGCTATATGGAGGGTACTAAAGGTTACAGTATGCTATATGGAGGATAATAGAGGCCACAATGTTCTATATGGAGCACAATAGAGGCCACACAAACATTAAATCACCATGCTTGAAAGAACATCCCTATGGCTTCTGCCTGTAGAGCTCAGCTACCTCCCTCAATAGCTGGGGGCCCGGAGAGAGGGGGGGTCATACATCCCTCTGGCTCCTGTAGAGCTCAGCTCACCCCCAGTCTAGGTGCCCCCTAGTCCTCTGCAGTACTTTATATGCCCTCAGTGTCTCCTGTGTGATGTATATTCAGCAGTCTCCTATGTGATATATATATATATGATTTACAAAACTTATTATCACAGAGTTAATTGCCCTCCAGAACAATGCAAACCTAGCTATGGTTGTAAGTGATATGGTGTTTGATGGGAACTATTAATGTGTGATTGGTGAGTACATGGGGCAGAAGTGCAGTTTTTCTAATTGTGGGTTGGCGGAGCTGTGGCAGAGGTGGAGCTAGGGTGGAGGCAGGGCTGGGGCTGAGTCTCACAGGGCCCCAAAAATTTGCCTGTGAGGGGCCCTGAAATTCCTAGTGGCAGCCCTGAAAAGAGTTACTGACTTTTCACAGTAATGCTTTTGTTCAACGTTATTATGAGTTTCAGTGTCTAGAAACTGTGGGCGGGAGGGGGGTGGAGAGAGGTCTGTGGTCAAATAATGTAGATCTCCATTTTTTTTCCTTCCTGCACTTACTCTGGATGGTCCGGTCTGTCAGCCTATCAGAACGCATAGAGCAAAGTGCACTTTTTGCACACAAGGGCTTGTGTCATTGGCTGGGTATGTCACATGTCCTTGCCATATAAGAACCGCCCATTTTTCCTCCTCGCCATTTTATCATTGTTGGAGCTGAGTGTCAGACGTGGCCGCTGCTGCTGTGTGCGCAACAAAGCTAATTAGATAGCGATTCCATTCCAAGTTAGATAGATAGTAGGTTTAGGGACAACTTCCAAGAACAGCCCTTTTTAGGACTTAAAAGCACTGTGTACCAGGCAGGTCTGTTCCAGTGCTGTGCAAGGGTTTTTACAGCATCTGGCCAAATCTAGCCAAGTAAATCATTTTTGGCTAGTAGCAGTGTGTACCAGGCACTCCTGTGTTTACTAGCCTTTTTTTACTGCATCTAGCCAAGCAAATCCTTTTTGGCTAGTACTAGTGTTTGACTAGGTAGCTGTAGTCCAGTGTTCTGTTGAAATCTACCACCACACAGCACAGAAAACACTTTTGTATTGCATCTGCCCAAACCTACTTACCAAAACCTATTTGGGGTAGTATCACTGTTTTATTAGGTAGCTGTGGTTCAGTTCTCTGTTGAAATCAACCGCCACACAGCACAGAAAACACTTTTGTATTGCATCCGCCCAAACCTACTTAGCAACCTTCCTACCTGTCTAGTTTTTACAGTAATACTCAACGGAACTGATAGTGGTCCAACCTGTGTGTGGTGGGGCATATCATTGATGGTAGTGCTTGCATGAGCTTTGAGTTTATGTGGCCCACTAGGCCCAAACAGGTCTCTGACCTACCTCTGTATTATTTATTGTAATATCCCACAAAACTGATGGTGGTCCCACCTGTGTGTGGTGTGGCACAACATTGATGGGAAGGCTTGCATGAGCTTTGAGTTTATGTGGCCCACTAGACCCAAACGGGTCTCTGACCTACCTATCTATTATTTACTGTAATACTCCATGATACAGATAGTGGTCCCACCTGTGTCTGGTGGGTCATATCATTGATGGGAGCGCTTGCATGAGCTTTGACTTTATCCGGCCCAGTAGGCCTATACAGGTAACTGACTTACCTTTCTATTATTTCCTGTAATACTCCACAAAACTTATACTTGTCCCACCTGTATGTGGCAGGGCATAACATTGATGAGTGCGATTACATGAGCTTTGATTTTATCCGGGCTACTAGGCATAAACAGGTCACTGACCTACCTGACTAGTTTTTCCTGTAACACTCCACAAAATTTATAGTTGCTGAGCAATGTTTAACCTTGAAATGCTAGGCCAGGTCCTGTTCCAGACCCTGTGCCATGCATGCAGGCAGGGCCATTCAGCAATTTTTGGTGTGCGACAATTGATCCCATTTTGCTGTTGTAACCCTTTGGGAAGAGTGAGGACTCTAGTGGGGGTCCCTTTGCTGTGTTTTACATGATTTGAGAAGGGTGTGACATGCCAATACCTGTGTCTCATCTTCCTTTACTCCTCCACCTCTTTTTACTTAATGTAGAAAAGTAATGCCACTTTGCCTCTTACTATTTTTACTTTGGTTGAATTGTTGTAATTTTTTGTGGTGTTTGTTGTCTATTCTGAGTAGTTTGGCAGCTTTTGAAACCTGTGAAGTGTTTTTCTATGTGTTTACTGTAGCCTGCCATTGATTTCAATGGGGTTTGCGGTGTTCGATGAACATACGACGAACAAATCATTAATTCATCGAATCGAATTCGAACATGGAGGTCGTGGCTTATCACTATTTATAACAGAAAGGTTATTCAACTGTAATTAGGATTCCGTCGTGAGAGTTGAGTTATGGCCACTTTACACGTCCCGATATCTGCGTCCAACTCCGATAAAAAGTCACGTGGTTTGTGCGTTGGACCCGATATCGTTCGTGCGTTGGTGTAAATGTGCAATGCGACGCACGAACGATGCCAAACCGATATCGGGGAAAAAAATTAGCGTGCTCTCCAACCACCCAATATTGGATGGCCAATCTGGGCGGATCGTGCTGTGTGAAAGCCCAACCCCGACTTGGAGACCAATTTCCCCTATTCTCTGCCATGTTAAATGGCCGTTCCTGGGTCGGCCGCACAAGGGGGCGTTCACATCGCAGTTGCGTTGCCTGCCGATATCGCCCTGTGTGACAGCTCCTATGCGATGTGGGACTTCTGCCAAAAAAGTGCGTGCTGCCGCGCCGTTGTATCCAACATCGTACCGATGTTGGGACGTGTAAAGTGGCCATTAGGGTTTTTTGATTGGTCTCCTTTAAGATGATAGAATACTGAAGGCTCAATAAACTAAATAGATGATGTCATAGACTAGCTACTAACAATGCTATAATGATGATGAAATTAAATGGACACAATTTTTCTCTAAGCCTGCATGAAACCTTCTCTGGCCATGAAAATTAGGGTCAATTAGCAAATGTAAGCATTATATTCATTTTCAGCACCAAAAGATTAGTTATGTTCAACTGTATTAATTTCTGAACCAATTTGGCTGTAGAACAGTGTTATCTTATATAAAATGGCAAAGGATTAATATCCTGTGACTGCTGGATGAAGAAGAAATGATTAGTCAGTCAACCCACAATGTTTTTCACAACTCTCTGCTTACAATTTTAATACTCATTTAATTCACAAAATAAAAGCACATTACTCTCTGGCTCTTGCGTGCCAACAGCAACATCTGTTGTTTACCTTCTCCCTCAATTAAACAGTAAAGCAATAGTAACTTGACAAACTGCAGATGAGTTTATCGATTTATTCTTTTTCATATTACTTTAACATATTTTCAAGAAGTAGTACAGAAAAAAGGCAGATTGTTCTCTCATTATAACAATAAACATTCATATCATATAAAATTTATTTGACAGTAGCTTCTTTATATTTAGTTGTGATATAGTGATGAGCGAATTTCCTCCTTACCTCTTGGGTCCTTGTACGGCTGCATCAGTTGCACCAATGATATATCCGCCCCACGTCTCAGCCTTCCAGTGCTACACATTTGTTTAATTTTGCAAACCGCCAATTAAATCTCAAAATGCTTGAATTTGAATTACCGTATATACTCGTGTATAAGCCGACCCATGTATAAGTCGACCACCCTACTTTTGCCCCCAAAACCTAGGAAAACCTATTGACTCGTGTATAAGCCGAGGGTGGGCCCCAGCACATGTATACAGTCCCCCCCAGTGGTATACAGCAGCCTCCCCAGTGGTAGTATACAGCAGCCACAGAGGTATATACAGCAGCCCCAGTGGTAGTATACAGCAGCCTCCCCAGTGGTAGTATACAGCAGTCTCCCCCTGTGGTAGTATACAGCAGCCTCCCCCTGTGGTAGTATACAGCAGCCACAGAGGTATATACAGCAGCCCCAGTGGTAGTATACAGCAGTCTCCCCAGTGGTAGTATACAGCAGTCTCCCCCTGTGGTAGTATACAGAAGTCTCCCCCTGTGGTAGTATACAGCAGCCCCTCCCCTGTGGTAGTATACAGCAGCCCTTCCCCTGTGGTAGTATACAGCAGCCCCCCCCCGTGGTAGTATACAGCAGCCGCCCCCTGTGGTAGTATGCAGCAGCCCCCCCCCCCTGTGGTAGTATACAGCAGCCCCTCCCCTGTAGTAGTATACAGCAGTGCCCCCCCCTGTGGTATATACAGCCCCCCCCCGTTGCTGCCGCACACCTGTAAAAAGAAGAGCTTTCATACGTATCCTCCTGCCGTCACCGCGCGCGCATCCTCCGCTCTCCTTCATGCTTGTACCCGGCGTCCATCCATATGACCGCGCACAAATAATGACGTCATTGCAGGTGCGCGGTCACGTGGATGGACGCCGGGTACAAGCAGGAAGGAGAGCAGAGGATGTGCACGCGGTGACAGCAGGAGGATAAGTATGAAAGCTCTTCTTTTTACAGGTGTGCGGCAGCAACGGGGGGGAGGCTGTATATACCACAGTGGGGGGGGCACTGCTGTATACTACCACGGGGGGGCGGAGGAGCGCTGACACAGTACAATGTAATATGCACCGCTCCCCCTGCCACTGATGGTCAGGGGGATGCAGTGCATATTACATTGCACTAATGAGCGAGGGCACGTGATCGCCCGCTCACTGTACAGCCTCCCCCACCTCCTCCAGCCCCCGGACACCGGCCCCACACACTCTGAGCCGTCACTGACTCGTGTATAAGCCGAGGGGGGCACTTTTCAGCACAATTTTTGTGCTGAAAAACTCGGCTTATACACGAGTATATACGGTAAGCTGTTTCAAACTCAATCTTTTATGAAACAATTTGCTTATCTTTATGTCCTCAATTTGTTCTTCTCAGTTTGCTTGCCACTCCTTTAGGCTGGCTTCCCATTTGCGTTCCCCTCCGCAGCGTTCTTCGTAGGGGAACCGCCATGTGAGCGCAGCCACTGCAAACCCCTATTTTTATAATGGGGACGCACGGTGCTGCGCTTGACTGCACATGACCGTGCGCTCTCATTCATTTGCCTGTGTGATTTGTACGCATGCGCATGCTTGCGTACAAATCACACTCTCTCGTCTGCACCAGGAACGCGACATGTCGCGTTCCTGGTGAGGACGACAATGTATGATTTGTACGCAAGCATGCGCATGCGTACAAATCACATAGGCAAATGAATGGGAGCGCACGGTCATGTGCAGTGAAGCGCAGCACCGTGCGTCCCCATTATAAACATAGGGGCTTGCGGTGGCTGCACTCATATGGCTGCGGACGGGAAAACCAATGTGAATCCACCCTTAACTTGTGTTTTCTAAGTTTTTGCTAGACTATCTCTATGTGACAGATGCACGCTTCCCTGAATATTAATTTTAAAAACTAATCAATATCCGTGTTTGTATGACTTTTATTGCTTACTACTCAAAGCATTCATTCACATTTTTCTCCCACCCCGATAATACCCACCCTAGTATTGACTATTATATTAACACTCTGGTGCTCTTGCTACTCCTTAACTTCACAATTGATCCCTCTGGTGCTTTCTT